>JAVTVY010002819.1:0-33607 GCA_036873755.1 Hanleya hanleyi | reverse complement strand
ATAACAATTGACCCTACAAATACACCGGAGCCGCGTTTAACCATTTTGGACTACAGTCAAATGAGACAACTGTTAAGAAAATCACTGACACAGCGAGTAAGGGAATGCATGCCGAATTACATGCTGAACATGTGATTGACTATAGCTCCCTTGATTTTGTCTTTATGGATTATAGAATATATCAAACTTAGAATGTGTTTATCTCTTCAAAGAAGCAATGATACAATATTCAATTGCAAAAGTCATTTTACAATTGTTCAGCAGGGCTTGTTTTCCCAGAGGAATCCGATTTCTGTCCACATTCCCGCAAAATAATTCTTGGGAATCCAACAGATGCCTATAAAATTTAGCAACCTGTAAAGGAATGATATCTTTGGATTCACGTAGAGTTGGATGGTGAGAATCTGTTCGGATTCCCATGGATTGCGATGAGAAGCCAGGCCTGTTCAATGGCATATCTCTACTCCTGATTTAGTAATGGCGGGTGTGCAATGGCGACCCAGTTCCACAGAAGTATTTGGGATTGTGTAAGGTACAGTGTCCATAGGGCCGTAGTCCGTAGCTGTCATTTTGGAATATCAAATATGTCCACAATATACAGCTTGACTTCAACTTCTTCTGTGTGGAGTTGAACCTTTTTTTTTCAAAACAGGATGATAAACAATCTTTTTTTTTGGTTGGCCTAATGTGGGACAGTTTTATGTACAATAATATAATGAGGCTGTCACTATTATATTGCTATTATATGATACACAATTAAAAAAAAGCTACATAATCATTAAAAAACCTTGACAATTAACTCTCAGTCCAGCCTTCAGGGCAAGATATTAATAGTGCACAAATTATGAATTAATCATCTCATAGTTAAGTGTATGTATGAATCTGCCTTTACTGGCAGCTAAATAAGTTCGACATTTGACATACATACACATTATTACAATTATGTGCAACATGGGATAAGTTAATATCAATCCACCCTTTGCACATTAATCCTTGGACAATGCTCTCTTGCCCCAGTGGTGGCGTTATGCAGGTGCACAGCACATGGGCCACCGCTTGAGCTCTGGTTCATTCTCATGATCAGGGTTTCATACACGTCATGTTTTGACACCGGTATTCGGTGTCAAAACTCACGTAAAAACTCAATTTTGCCACCAAAAAACTGAAGTCTGAGTGTTTTAGAAGGGAAAAACTGAAATTTTGGGAAAAAACTGAAGTCTCCAAAGGCCAATACTTCGTAATTTCTTAATTTATAATCGAAAGATATTGCGGACAAACAATCGGGAAATGGGGAATACCAGAAAAAATAGGTCGGCATCTTCGGTCATTTCCGTGTGATTCGGTACCGCTCAGTTAAACTTCGGTTTGCCGACCGCTAATTATTCATGTCCGTTTCCCGAACTGTTATCGGGGTCATGCCGTCGGTAACCCTAAAGCCTGTAATCATACTAAATGTATGTGGAGGTTTCCGAATTGCGCTGTGTGGCGGAAAAAAAATAGCTGGGAAAGTTTGACACGTGGGAATGAATAAGCCCCCAAAGACGTCTAACTCTCCTTGGAATGGACTGGTAAATATCTGACCATCGCTGAATAGTATTTATGATAAAGCAGACGATGTAATCTTCGCATAGGGCATTTGTTTTCACTCAAAGTTGAACGATCTTGTCGTGTTGTTGTTGTAAAGAAACTGGCATGTCGTTCGCATCCCCGTTCGCATGTACGCATTGTACGATGTTGAAACTGAAACCAAAGTTTGATAGTACCGTAGTTTATAAAGTTTAAATGGATAATTCAAAGACAGCGAACTGATTTAGCCACAATATAAACCTGACTAGATCATTCTGTGATTTAAAGATACATAAAGAAGACTTGAAATTTTTTTATACTGTCAAAACTTTTTTTAAATTTAATGAGATGGTGCAAACATGGAGGTAAAATCGGATCAGATTTTTACCTCCATGGTGCAAACAACCAAAACAACTGAAGTTGATTTTTAAAATTACTAGACTAGGCATCCATTTTCTGGCATTGAATTTAACTGATCTGTCTATTATCCTGAAACAAGTGTCCCACATTAGGGCAGCACAGAAACATTTCAAATGCTTGCCCCATCAACAAAAGTCGGGCGTACTGCATTTACATGATTTAGGTCAAACGACACGTTATGGGCAAATCCATTCTTTCAATAAGGGTGGTCAAGTCAAACTGTTTGGCACTTATTTGCAGCCTTCAATAACCAAACATGGTAAACTTATGTATCTGTCTAGAGTCCGCATTATCCTATCAAAAGTGAGCCAGCTGCCTTCGCGCAATAGTTTACAAAATTGTGCGCCTTTTCAAGCAGAATTCTCTAATTCATTTCATTTTATGAGTTTATGGTCGCCAAGGACTAGCTGCAGTTATGACAATTGCTTGTCTTCAATCGTGTAATTTTTTTGGCATTGTCTTTTCATCTCTCTTTTTTTAATTTCTCTTTTGAATCTGACCCTGGAGTTGTACTGGACTTTTAATTTTAGTCTGAATATTTGACAAATTTCACATCAAATCTTTTGAAAAAGTTGAAATTCCCACGCAAAAATTATAATGTAAGATTTTGAAAGGGAAGTCTGGTCCAGATCCAAGTGGTTTTTAATTAGCGTAGCTGAAACGTTTCAAAACTTGCAAGTGGTTTTTAATTAGCGTAGCTGAAACGTTTCAAAACTTGCATACTTAAATTGGACATCATTTGCAAGCCAAGAACTGATACATCGTGATTCGATTTCATTCAAAATTACTAAGTTTGTAATTTTAAAAATTAATTTGAATTGCCTTGTGTAATCTTGTATTGTTGACATCCACAATGTGACATAATGTGCTGAAAATAGATAGTATCTTAGACCTTGGTAAATTAAGAACATAAAACTGAAGATGTTAAATTATCTGTTTGTTGCTTTATTTTCACAATTCAAATACATAGCGGTATTGACAGGCTCCATTGATGGTCGTATGAAAATTTGTTATATACATTACTCATGGCGGTTGCAAAATTAGAAATAAACTCAATAGAAGTCTGTCGGCGGGCGACAAAAACGTAAAAATACTCAATTCAGGTGAAAAAATATATTGAATTTTCAGTATCCGGTGGCAAAAATTTGGACTTCTATGAAACCCTGATGATGTTTGTAAAATGGAGATGGTTTTGCAACTATTGATAATTGGTGTAAATATGATAATATGGATCATATATTCCTACTAGTCCAAGAAAGGACCAATACATGCACATGTATACAGCACATCAGTGATTGCTTCACAGTCATGACTCAGTAAGGTCACTGTTGGGCAACTTGTCAGGTAATTGGGGATGAAAAACACTTCCTATTGTGCTGTACGTGACCGCTAGCCTCACACCGCTGAACCGGCAAGGCTTCGAGCCCAGCTGGTCCATGTGTGAAAGTTTGTCAGTTACTTGCCGAAGGGCAGTGGTTCTCTCCGGGTACTCCGGCTTCCTCCACCAACCAAACTGACTGTCACCATATGAGTGAAACAAACTTGAGTGTGACATTAAGCCAAATTCCCTCCTCCTGTTGGGCATCAAAAAAATGACTGGTAATTGGTTCAATGTATAACCTCTGAAAAGTTTTGCATCTATAGCCAGGATACTTAATCAGTCCTCTCTATCATGGTCAGATAAGGACCTGTAACATATATACATTTCTCCCACAGATGAATTAATTTTCACAGAGACAGTGGCCTTGTAGATATTAATACTACTGACCAGCTGATGTATCTTAGTCCAGTAGGAATGTTTTAACTTTGATCTCCTTCTACTCTCAAAATTTAGTTTTCAGACAATAAGATCAGACTGACTTACTAACTATATTTTCCCTAAAATTTGGTTGATCGTACAAGGAATTTAGGGGGATCAGTGGCACATGTATACATCACTCCTATCATACCTATGCATGAATGAACTTTCACAGAGACAGTACCAAGGTCTCACCGATTGTAAAACCACTGACCTGTTTAGATATGGCTGTTTTGTAGTTCGACCGTCTCCTTTTACCTTCAAAAGTTTCTTTTTTAGACAGTAAGATTAGAACAACTTAATTTATTTTCCCAAATTTGGTATATATGGCTAACAATAACATACCATATATTAGGATTGCATTTCGCTCACGTTTTCCCATACAGTAGGTGGTGGCAGGTGCAGGTCAACTCAAAATCTTGTTTCTGTACAATAAAATTAGAATGACAGATTCTAATTCTAAATTTTGGTATTTGGTTATCATGCCACAAGATACCATTTCAGATTGTTTCGTCCACATGGCTGAAGGTGGCGCCACATAGGATCAACTTAAAATTTGACTCTGAACACTTCCAAAGAATTGATACATGTAATAGGTAACTGCTTTTGGGCACAGCCTGAAATATGCTGTAACTGTTTGCATGTGAAGCAGGGTTGACTGATGCTGTAACTGTTTGTATGTGAAGCAGGGTTGACTGATGCTGTACACTGTATGTGAATCAGGGTTGACTGATGCTGTACACTGTTCGGGAATCAGGGTTGACTGATGCTGTACTCTGTATGTGAATCAGGGTTGACTGATGCTGTACACTGTTCGGGAATCAGGGTTGACTGATGCTGTACACTGTATGTGAATCAGGGTTGACTGATGCTGTACACTGTATGTGAATCAGGGTTGGCTGATGCTGTACACTGTATGTGAATCAGGGTTGACTGATGCTGTACACTGTTTGTGAATCAGGGTTGACTGATGATGTACACTGTATGTGAATCAGGGTTGACTGATGCTGTACACTGTTTGTGAATCAGGATTGACTGATGCTGTACACTGTATGTGAATCAGGGTTGGCTGATGCTGTACACTGTTTGTGAATCGGGGTTGACTGTTTTACTGGTTATCTTTCCAGACACATCCCAGGAGACTCTTATGGAACAACGGATAGTGGAGTTGAGTGAACGTCTGGAGTTTGCCCAGAACCTGAACAAAATCCGAGAACATGATCTACAAGTGTTACAGAGTCAGTTTAAGTTCATGGTCAACTCCCAGGCTCATCTGAATAACAGCAGGTTAGCTCATCTTATCAACTAGACACAAAATGGGTATCATCTTTCCATTCTTCTGTTTATGACTAATTGTTTTATTTAAGTAATTTGCCTCTACTCTGTATGTCATTAGAAGATTTCTACATGCTCCTATGTTTTCATGAGAAACCAATCTGTCAGTACTGCCCCTGCCATCAATATCTCTAGGAACGATAGGAAATGTTTGGTCAAACTTCTAGTACATGTGTTATATCCCTAGGTCTGGGGAATTTGCATTTTTCATGGGAAGGCATTAAATGTTTTACTCTCTCTCCATCTGTTTATCACATCTATATTGTACAATCAATTCAAGTTTTGACAGCATATTTCTGAAACTTGGCAGGCTTCTTGAAAATTTGCACCTGGTATTTGTGAGATGAAATATGACATTTTTTTAAATTTTGCCATCAACTGGATGTTTCTGAAACCTTGTAGACATGTCTTGAAGATGTGCACCTCCTACATTTATTAGATGAGCTATATAATTTTTTTTTCCAAAATTATCAGAAGTTGGATGTTACCACCAAAAACATTCATTCTTTGTGGTCTATTTAGCCTATATCATCTAAATCAGGACAAAATTCATTGGTCCATCGAAAGCTGTACAACATTCATATTCATTTCAATCCGATCCACATCCTGGCAAGTGAAACTGAGCATGTGATGAACTCTCAGGATGTCACCTGATTGTCTTTGAACTGTTTCATGGCCATGGTGTATTACAATTAGGCCATGTAGTCTGGCTTCACTGACCTTGGACATATTAAATCTCCTTTGCTATTTATACTAGAATTGATGATCTGATGTTTTTACCTCTGACAGCCACCGCCAATCCAATGAATCAATTCTGAGGCAAATGCAGGAATCCTTACAGAACTTCAGTCGTCAACAGGGTCACAACTCCCTCTACATTCCCAGTATATACTCTTATCTACCCCACCTACTGGGCAACTCTGACAGCATTCAGCCCGCCTACAAACTCTCACGTAACAGGGTCGGAGGTAAGCTCTTGCTAAATATGATATCACCTCGGGGGAAATGCTGAATTCGGGAACCAAAACATTGCAGAATTATTCAACATTCTCGAATTCGGCAACCTCCTGATCCGATTGACAGCAGTATCACACAATGTTGATCATGTAGGAGAGCCAGGTGGTAAAGTGATAATTTACTGCTGATTACTTGGCACATTTGATATGCTTAGGAATCGTCCAAAACAACCAGGGTAAGGCTGATTTGACACAAAGCTACATCCAAAATAAGACTTGAGTGTATATTTCCACTTCTTACTTTGCATCTCTTCTGGGCATTAATTATCCTGGTACATTGTTGTTTAATTGCTCAGTGTCCATGGTGTTTGGAGTGCCGACAGTGAAGAGATTGAAGGAAAGTTACCTGGATCGTACTTTAGAACACCTGATCAGTGGACTAGACCCCACAGAGAAGGATGACACACTCATTATTGTCTTTGTTGGAGAGGTAAGATCATTCAACCAAACAATACACAGTGTATCTCACTCTTAAGTTTATTGCTGCATTTGGGTTCTCTGTTATCTCTCTTAACTTTGATCTTGAATTGAAAACGAATGAATAAATCATATTGTAACTTTGAAAGTTGCCTTTGTAAATATTTCAAGGGATAAATTGTCAATAGTATCAAAGCTTTAATGCCATCTTGTTGAAAGTTGACTTTGTATCACATTGTGGTACTTCAAGTATACCATATGTATCACATTGTGGTACTTCAAGTATACCATATGCCCATGTATAGCTGCTAATATATTTAACTATTATATGTATATATATATATCATACCTGCTGTATGTTTCTCAAATGTTAACATTGCGTTTCCTCTTTGGAGAGAAGTCCCACCAATAACATACTACAACCTTTCTCCTTGTCATCATACCATATTCTCTACACATCATATCAATTTTTATTACATAACTGTGTTGTTATTCAGTGACATAAAGCCATGACGTAAATATTGTATGTAACTAGTGACATAACACTTTGAAGGAAGACGATTAGATAGTACATGTAGCGAGAGAAAATAAATTACTACGCTTAGTGATGACATCATTGAATTATATTTTCCATTCATAAAATTTTACTACGAAATACTATGTTCACAAATGCAACAACAACATAGATATTTACAAGACGATCATTTTATCCAGATACATGCATCGACCTGCATACTATAATTTTCAATAGCCATACAAGCAGCAATGATCGGCAATACATTATTTCGACAGTTTTGAGCTTCACATTTTGTATAAAGTACTCACGTAGTCTGTCAATGGTGTTTGGCGAATCGAGCCAGGCCGCCATTTTGGGTACCATATTCCGTCAGATCTCGAAAGTAAATGTTCGTTCATTATGCCCCCCCCCCCTCTAATTAGAGGGGGGGCATATAGCGATCGCTTTGTCCGTCCGTCCGTCCATCTGTCCGTCCGAATATCTTGTCCGCGCGATATCTCTGTTAATATTTGATGAACAGGATTGAAACTTGCATGGAATGTGGCCAGTGCCTCGTAGTTGTGCATCGTAGAGTTTTTTCCGAGTTCCGGAATAATTTTCAAGAGTTATGGCCCTTTTTCTGAAATCTCTGGGAATGGGACTTGTCCGGGCTGGATCTTGGTTAATATTGTATGGACAAGAACGAAATTTGCATGATATGAGGTCAGTGCCCCACAGTTGTGCAGCGGAAAGTTTCTCCCCATTTCGCTTATATTTTCAAGAGTTATGGCCCTTTGTTCTTCAAGTCTTTGTGAATTGGGACTTGTCCGGGCTGGATCTCGGTTAATATTGTATGGACAAGTATGGAATTTGCAGGATATGTGGTCAGTGCCGTGTAGTTGTGCAGCGTGAAGTTTCTCCGCATTTCGCATATATTTTCAAGAGTTATGGCCCTTTGTTCTTGAAATCTTTGTGAATTGGGACTTGTCCGGGCTGGATCGCGGTTAATTTTGTATGGATCGCGGTTAATTTTGTATGGACAAGTATGGAATTTGCATGATATGTGGTCAGTAGTTGTGCAGCTTGAAGTTTCTCTGCTTTCGGTTATATTTTCAAGAGTTATGGCTCTTTGTTCATCAAACCGAAGTGAATGGGATATATTTATTTTGTTCAGGCTGGATCTCCAGGCATAACCAATTTGGACTGGGAAAATGGCTATAAAATTGTTATTCTACATTCCAAAGCAGACCACATAGGTCCTGAAGTATGAAATTGCCCCAAAAAGAGTGAATTGGGTGCAAAATTCAAAGTTCGCTGATCGCTTCATAATTTCACCACAATATACTCCCAAGGAATGTAGGTCTCATAACCAGGTCACATTTTCGGATTTGGCGAAAGCCCTGGCGACCATCTTGCATCAAAACATTGTATTATTACTTGTTGGTCGATACTTGGAATATGTATTATGTGAGGCATGCAGAAAAAAATGACTGAAACAGAATTTTTATAATTATCTAAATTAGGCCTCCACCGACCAATACAGAACAGAACAATGGCGGGGCAGTGTCAGATTAAAGCGGAAGGGGGGGGGGGGCATACAATTGAGCAATCTCTGATTGCTTCCTTGCTGTGTTCTTCTGGAATCTTATTTCTTGCAATAGATCTGGATGATTACAGACTTCAAACCGATTACGTACCGTATTCATAATGATCTTGTCAGCCTAGCTTGTCGTCACCTCGCTGGGAACTCGCCAACATGTCACGTGAATGATGACATGCAGCGAACACGAGTGTAACTTGTGGCATGACATGATCCAAAATAAATAATGTATGAAGAACAACTAATTAACAAGTTACACTTACTGCATTCTGTTGTGAAATGGTCTACGATATTTTGAAATGCCGTGGAAACAGCCTTAAAAGGGAGGTGCTCAAACTCTGTTGCATTTTGGAACTATATCGGCTTAGCATATACTGTAACTTGTAAGGCTGTGATGCGCCTGAGCCACGGACGTTTTTTTCGTCGAGAAGAAACAAAGAAAGGAAATTTTTAGATAGATTCGATGATAAAATATTTTGAATTATTGCGTTTATAATTTGCTTAAAAATAGTTACGGTAATTTCCCTATTAATTCGCGATGTAGTGATGAAACTTACCACTCCAAAAATTGGCTACTTTCGAATTATTTGTTGAGCGAATTCCAGAAAAACGCGAGTGTTCGAATTAAATGTCGCGCCGACTTTCATGGAAGATCCTAAATGGCGGACCGCTTTGCCGTGGTCGTAGTGATCATATTTATTACCGGCGTGTATTAACTTTGATATCTCATCATAGTTTCCATAAAAGGCAGTGTATGATGTCAGAAAATCTCCTCTACCCTGATAAAGGCATCTAATTTTATTCGAGGAAGTCGAGCATATTTATCGAGTGACAAGTTCAGCAAGATCATGCAGATTTTTTAGCTGACGTCCGTAAATTCGCGTCCATAATAACATCGTAAAAGTAGGCCAAAACATTGAACATATTCCTTACTTTTTGTTCAGTATTAGCTATGATCTATATTATGAAACCTAACTGACATGGAATTGAAAGAATATTCTGGAAATATAAAACTATACACGTAGCACATATTAGAGTATCCATGTTCGAGTCGTTCGGTAGGTCAACGTTGTTGTTGTGAACCCTGAAAATGAACCAACGGCAAATTTGTGTAGGCCTGTATCACGAAGCTTTAGACAGATAAACGGACTGCCATAGACTTTTTGGTCTTCACTGTGCATGATTTTACACACACCATCCAGGACTTGAATAAATATCCCGGACCTATGAAACGAAATGAATGTAGAATAAATGGCGGATTGTACAAGAGAACCGAGTGTCAGTCGGCAATACAGGTTTCGATTTGTTTGTTTCAGGTATGAGAATATCTATTATGGTACCGGTACTGTAACATTTTACTAAAATTATGGGGTCGAAGTATGATATCGTTCTGAATATTAATTAGCTACTGGTAGGTTCTCATCTCAGAAACTTAACCTATTGCCGTTTAAATGTTTCTCAAATTTGTTTAGAATTAGAGTAATGGAATGGCGATAGCGATGTTTTGATTCTTAGTGTAAAAATGCGGGGTGTAATTCCAAAGAATTTTCATTGCTGGAATTTCGGTAAGTTCGTAGGTATTCATAAGAAGTATTTTCAATAGCAATAAAATATTTAACTAAACGGGAAAGAGGTAAGTCTTTATGATAACTATATTTGAACAAAACAGAGCACATGCAGAGATGATTGTTGTCGGCGCTTCACATTGCAAAATTTGTTTTTGTCCCCTGGTGGGGAAAACTGACGTTTGTCAACTGTGTGATTTCTTGTCTGTGTTGCGTTAAACGATAGATGTATTTTGTTAAAACTTTTTCATTTTAAGTTTATCTAATTATCTAAATAAGCAGGAGTGTTTTGCCTTATGGCCAGTGTCACAACCCCAAGACTATCCCTGAGTTTCAGTTGGTCGACTCTGACGATGAAGACTTTCTTGAATGTTCTGCGGAAGATATTCCCCCCGGAAATGAAGATCGAGTGAGACCAGTTTGTCCGCATCTGAATGTGCCGATTTGAAAACTTGTAGCTTTAATCTCGGATAAATTAAATCCAGTACACAGTGCCTGAGTAAATTACATGTATGATGCTTTTATTTTATGCCGTTTTATGTTATATATTGTTATCGTAGTGCTCCTGTAATAAAATAAAGTGCTGTATTCTCATATATGCATCCGTTTTACACTTTTGTATCAAATCGTCACCACTCACTTGAGCCTGTTGCCTGCCGTTCAGTTGTTCGTATTCCACATAAACTGCATGATAATTTCAATAATATCACATGATTGAAAGTTCCTGCTTCACAATATATGACTGCCGACTCAAAATCTAGTCATTCAGTACTGAGCACCATATCATGGATGGATTTATTTCATTTTTCTGAAAAAAAAATCTAAACAACACTAATATCCAAATTATAACCGCGGCATGCGATTGTTGACTCCAGGTCAGATCGATAGCCGGCTTCATCTGAAAATATATTGCCATAAAATGTATTCTATTTAATCACCAACGTATAAAAGTTAAAGGGGCCATGAATTAATGAGGGACGATGAACCACCGTAAAGACTTGAACAGAAAAGGAGCGGCATGAAAATTTCATAAGAGCGTGTCACGTCGACCATCGTTGTCGGTGATTTTTATGTTCCGTTCAAACAGAATTCATTCGCACGCAGTTCTGCTTTCTCGGAAAATATTCACTGTGTTTTTCAAATAAAGGAATGCTGGTTGAAAGAAAGATATTTGATATACGAACGCTGGAAACTGAAGAATGATTCAATAGCGGGCCGTGTGCAGACATTCGACCACGTGCGGGGGACTACCGTATATATTTTTCCTGACTGCGGCGAAACGCGATCAAGTTAGGATAAAATTGCAGGACTGCGGAGTTAATTGAATCAATTTTTTCCCTTATAGACTGTAAGTAATAGTAATTCAGTCTGATTATATTGTACCATTCCCTGTTGTTTCTCTGCGTTTACAAATAATAGCATACGGTGATATATTATACGAGATTCTAGTAACATATTCACTTTACTTTCATCGGCACGAACTCCGTGGCAAAAACGGGAGTGTTTGAATTTATTGTTTCACGGGTATATTGAAAATGCTCCCGTTTTCGTTTTATTAGGATGGACAAAATCACGACAGGGAAAAAATCGGCCGTTTTCGAATTAAATTTGGAAGGTGAATTAATAGGGAAATTACTGTATGTGATAAACAGAATCTTACACTCGTGGCAATTTAATATGAAAGTTATGACACTCATTCAGTAAGTTTTATATGTTGCTCGCTAAAGCTCGCAACATATAAAACCTACTCAACTCGTGTCATAACTTTCATATTATATAGCCACTCGTGTAAGATCCTCTATATATGTTGGTGAATAAATTCAGTTCAATATGCTTGAGTATTTACATGCACATTTAGCTGCAATGTGCACCGTTCTATATGAGATACATTAGTATTGTAATAATTCTCCATGCACAGCTGTATTTACATGCACCCTTTATTATGAGTCTTAATTGTTCATTCTCATGCTGCCTAAGCTAGAGATTGAACTAATTTCTTGCCCAGTCTCTACTTGTACATGCATTTTACTAAAAATGAATTGTCCCAACTATTTGTGTTTCCTTCTTGTGGTTCTGTACACGGCATTCACACATGAATGGAGCTCATAGAATTGTTTTTATTGGCAGAAAATAAAACGCCTTTGGATATTGCAAACCCTTGCAGACCAAAGTATACATGTACTTACACCTTATAATTTTCCTACACCTCAAGTTATTTCCTGCACTCCACGGTAAGAAGCTTGGCATGACACAGTTTAACCACCTACACCAAAGATACACCTGGTGGACTTGGTGGAAAGGTTTATGTCTTGAAATTGAGCATAATATATTTGTATCCATCCTCTTATTGTTAGTAATTGCCAGCACAATCTTTTATTTATACTTGCAATATAGATGAAATATTGCTGAACATGGCATTAAATGTAATTATGCCCCCCCTCTGACTAGAGGGGGGGCATATAGCGATCGCTTTGTCCGTCTGTCTGTCCGTCCGAATTTTTTGTCCGGGCAATATCTCGGTTAATATTTGATGGACAGGATTAAAACTTGCATGGAATGTGGCCAGTGGCTCATAGTTGTGCAGCGTAGAGTTTTTTCCGAGTTCCGGTATGATTTTCAAGAGTTATGGCCCTTTTTCTGAAATCTCTGTGAATGGGACTTGTCCGGGCTGGATCTTGGTTAATATTGTATGGACAAGTATGAAATTTGCATGATATGTGGTCAGTGACCCACAGTTGTGCAGCGTAAAGTTTCTCCACGTTTCGCTTATATTTTCAAGAGTTATGGCCCTTTGTTCCTGATTTCTCCGTGAATTGGGACTTGTCCGGGCTGGATCTCGGTTAATATTGTATGGACAATTATGAAACTTGCAGGATGTGTGGTCAGTGCCCTGTAGTTGTGCAGCGTGAAGTTTCTCCGAGTTTCGCATATATTTTCAAGAGTTATGGCCCTTTTTTCTTCAAATCTTTGTGAATTGGAACTTGTCCGGGCTGGATCTCGGTTAATATTGTATGGACAATTATGAAATTTGCAGGATATGTGGTCAGTGCCCTGTAGTTGTGCAGCGTGAAGTTTCTCCACATTTCGCTTATATTTTCAAGAGTTATGGCCCTTATTTCTTCAAATCTTTGTGAATTGGAATTTGTAGGGCTCGATCTCGATTAATATTGTATGAACAAGTACGAAATTTGCATGATATGTGGTCAGTGACCCATAGATGTGCAGCGTGAAGTTCTCTGTTTTCGGTTATATTTTCAAGAGTTATGGCCCTTTGTTTAAACCTAAGTGAATGGGATATATTTATTTGTCCAAGCTGGATCTCGGTCCATAACCGATTTGAACCAGGAAAATGTCTATATTATATGTTATTCTACATTCCAAAGCAAACAACATAGGTCCTGAAGTATGAAATTGCCCCAAAAACAGTGAATTGGGTGCAAAATTCAAAGTTCACTGATCGCTTCATAATTTCACCACAATATACTCCCAAGGAATGTAGGTCTCATGACCAGGTCACATTTTCGGATTTGGCGAAAGCCCTGGCGACCAGCTTGCATCAAAGCATCGTATTATCACTTGTTGCTTGATACTTGGAATATGTATTATGTGAGGCATGGCAAAAAAGTGACTGAAACAGAATTTTTATAATTATCCAAATTAGGCCTCCACCAACCAATAAAGAACAGAACAATGGCGGGGCAGTGTCGGATTAAAGTGGACATACAATTGAGCAATCTCTGATTGCTTCCTTCCTGTGTTCCCTCTCTACATGTCTATGCTGGATCATCATTCTAGCCAGAACGTCATTTTAAATTATCTACACCTCAAGTACACGTCCTGCACTTTGCCAAAAAAGCATGTACCTCAACTTTAAATTACCTTCACCTCAACTACACCTCCTGGACTCCGAAAAAAGTAAAAAAAAAAAATAATTAGACAATGTGAAAAATGTGATGTATTCTCAATTTTTATTATTGTTTGGACACCAGGACACTAATACAGGGTTCATGCACCTTTAGACAAGTGAAATTCCATGACTTTCCATGACCTTTTTTCTCAAATTTCCATGACTTTTCCATGACTTTTTCATAATAATCTTTCTGTCGCAAATGAATTATGTGTACCTGAAGAATAAGTTGTGCCGGTATTAAAACAAGTCTAGAACAAAGAAATGAAATTATTTGTTCAATGCAAAAATAATTATCTCCCTTTTCTAAGTATTTATTTCCCTTATTTATACTGTCCCTTGATGACAGTGATGATTGTATGAGCTCAATTTTGGAAATAAACTTTTGATAATTATCATGGACAATGAACATGTTGTTCTTTCATTCAGCAACCCACTCCACCAATTGTTTCACTCTCTACCACGGGTATATACACATAACAAAAGTCAAGTGGTCACCTCAAACAGTGTCAAACAATTTAATCACAAATGTTTAATTTCTTCCATTAAGGTGTATATTTGTGGTTGCAAGGCCTTTGCCTCTGTTTCTCTTTCGCGTCTCTTCCGTTTTTGTTGGGCCGCAATTTGAAGGAGACTTGTCCTGTTCTCTCAGTTCGGCATCTCTGACCCTGTCTGACACTACTGTTTTACTTGCACTTATTCTCACCACAAGAAAACTACTTCACAATGGAACTGTTCAGGAACATTCTCTTGAATAGATCAGTGACATGTTCACAACTATGGAGCTGTAGTGTGCCGTGACACACTGTAATGTCCAAAGAACTTCTGCCTGTAAAATATCGTTTCTGCAGATGTCGGCAACAGCTGTAGGGGCTCCTACAAAGATGAAACATTGTTCATCAGCCAGGGCGCATTCAATACTCTTAAAAAAAAAAAAAAAAAAAATTACCACCACCTCTCCGCCAATCACTTCATACACAATAATTCAATGCCACCTTTGGAATTTAAAGGACCGAAATATTCCAGGGAGATGTAACTCCATTCTAAAATGTAATATGACAATGTAAAACGTAATTCAACAATTACTTGATATCATTCAAAGCAATTTCGAAAAAACAAATTTTAGCAACAACAACAACACGTCATATTGTTCAAGTTTTCATCAATGCGACAGTCGATTAGAGTCTGACCAAAACATACCTGTACTTGTCCCAGCTGACGCTGAACCTTCAGTAGCCTCTGATTCGCCGTCACTTGCCCTCGTCGTGGCTGTTGGACGTCTACAAACACTGACAACATTCTGTTTACGTTTATCAGGGCGGAAGTGTGTTCGCCCATATTAGAAACGTCTATCATTTTTCGACAAGCTTTGCAACACGCCACGGCCTGGATCTTGAAATCTGCACTTCCCTGGCTTTGAGAGAGAGATTAGCTGTCATGTATTCCACCTTGAGAAGCGTATTCGCTTTCCCGCCAAGGCGATGCTTTCCTTGCTCGCGCAGAGCATTGTGGGATTAGGGGAATTCCCGAGAGCAGGAGTTATCGCCCATAATATGTTTAACATGCAGCGACATGCTAGCGACTCAAGAGTAGTCTCCCATGCATATTATTTATGCACACCTCGTGTCTGTCGATATCGAGACGATTCGGCGACTAGATTTTGCCGATTGAGTCCAGGTACGTTGAACAAACAATAAAAATTGAACAATAAAACACACACTGGTACACTTTAATGTTTTATTTGTATTTTTCCATGACTCTCATGAAAATTCCATGATCAGGACGTAAATTCCATGACTTTCAAGGCCTGGAAAACTGATTTTCAAATTCAATGATATTCAAGGTTTTTCAATGACCGCGCGAACCCTGTAATACATCAAACTAAAACCTGCTGTAACATTTTTTCACTTCAAATTATCACAGCAATCAGTTACTGGGCATTGTTGTGTAAATTCGTAGCTCAAATCTCCGCATTCACACGGATCTACACAGAATTTACATGGAACAACACGGAACTGCAAAATTTCCGTGTCAGCTGAATATATCCACACAGAGTTTTCTCCGTGTTGACACGGAAGGACAGAGAGTTTGTGGACTTTGATTATTTTTGACACGGATTGGACTTAGATTATTTTTCAATAATAGGATATACATTTACACAGGTCCAATTTTTAATTCAATTTCATTGCCATTTCAGAAGTTTTTAGTGTGTCAATGACATCTTCAGATATTACAAGAGAACAGGGTATTTTATACATTGTATACAAACAAAATGGTAACCGCATTCTACAGAAATTGGCTAGGAAACATTTAATATGAGCAAGATTATATATATTATATATTTGAGTTAAGAAAATACTGGCTCAGGTGAGAATCTAACTGGACTTAAAGGACAGTCCAACTGCTCTACCTACTCAGTCCATGATAAACATTATAATAGGTGTGTTATTCTTTGCTATAACAAATATAAATTTGAAGCTTTTATCTGTAAATGAAGATATCTTAAATTACTTGCACTTAAATGTAGATAGATCTAAGCAAACTGTTAACAAAATAATGAGCACAAGGAGTGTGTTTATTGTGTTATTATCCATTTTAGAAATAATAAATTTATACTAAAATAAACCAGACTTAACAAGAAGAATTAGATACTTTTGTTCTCATTAGTTCATTACTACTTTAAGGATTATCATTTGAAAAAAATATTACCTTACCTTTCTTCGGAGTAAAAAAAAACCAATAACTCAGTGATTTATTTTTTTGTTTATTCATTTATTTTTGGAAAGGCAAACTCTAAATAAATCAAATTAATAAAATTATTACACCAGACCTCTATCACATGGCTTTTGCAAAAGAAGCAAAGTCCTTAAATTGGAATAAGTTAAAGGAAACAAAACTATCCACAGTTTCTAAAACAAAGGACTTCCCTGGGATATATTCTCACAAGAGTTATCTCTCCTACAGGGGGCGCCCATACCGTAGTTTGTGGGTGTTGTTGTTGATCTGGGAAGATGATGCACATGGCGATGTCTTTGACAATGAACAACATTTGAACTTCCAATAAAGTACTTGGCATTTGTTGGTAGAAGAGGTCAGAAATGTACTACTACTACTACTACTAATGTATTATGAACTATCAACTACATAGGTGATCTCTTAATATCATTGAATGTTCTGCTATTCGAAGAACAACATCATGTTTGGCTTGCCTGATGTGAGGTCACCGCCTGCGAGTTTTGGTTGCTCGATGTTCCAGGACGTTACGGCTAGCTAATTAACAAACCCTGATCTCGCTTAAGCCTCTTGTCTAATGTGTGATTAACTACCAGTTATTGAGAGTAGCTGTGTGTTGATTTCGTTATTGACAGTTTATGTTGTGGCGAAAATTCGCGATGGAAATAATGCTGACGTCCATCAGCCAATCGGTTGACTTCCCCGCTCCACGTGATCTCGTGCTGCAAGAATAGCGCCAAATTTTGCTGTTTCAAAAGTCGTTGGCGGATGTTTGTTGTACTTCTGTCCAGTTCTGGTTCTTCAAGGAATCCAACCAGTAGGTCATAAATGGATGCTTTTAATTATACACTTGGTAGTCTGACAAACGTTTGGGCAACACTCTTACTGCCATGTGATGATGACGTGTGAATCATGTGTCAGAATAACCCAAAGGCCGGGCTGATGTGCGTCCGACGACATTCGACAACAACAACAACAAATCTGGTAAGATTAATTTCAATTGTTCATCAATGATGTTCTGTGGTTGTCTTTCATGTTTTATCTTACTCCTTGAAGTTCAAAAACAAGTTTAATTAAACCTGTATGTTAAGTTGAAAAAAGTAAAACCACCACCAACATGCTCGTTTGTTCCTGACATTTCCACAACATATTCTGCTCAAAAGAGGACACTGCAACTATGGCATGTGTGGCAACTTTACCAAGAAATTCAGAAAAGCAAAATTGTGATCCTTGATAACTACATGTATTAATTTCAATAATTGTTTAATATCCAAAAGATTCATTTGTGTAAAATTTATATCCAAAATATGGGCAAAAACGTCAGAATATTAAGTTTATATTTGATTTTATTTGTTTGCATTTTATTTTCAGGTCTAGGCCTATATCGGTGTACTGATCGTGGAACTGATATTGGGAAATTTCGGAAGAACAGCATGAAGAGGCACACTGGACACCCCAAGTTGGAGTTGTGACACAATTAAGACATACTGTCCATCCATAATTTTCAAAGAAGTAGCACTGTGCTGGAAGTTAGTGAAAAAAAACCCCACATTCACGAGGCATGGATCAATCCTTTCAGTGAACCGAGTGTTGACGGAATATTATTGGATGGATAGATGAAGGATTTTTATAAAATCATGACAAATGGTTTTGTCACTGAACATGCAAAAGTGTGCTAACTATTCACAATTTAAAGAAATTGATAGTCTTCCCAGATCATGAGAGAGTTTGCTCCTATTCGGCATTGGAGTTTCTTCAGATTTAATTAAATATATTGCCAGGACCAGGCAGTGCAATAAATTTTGAAAAGCCCCACACCCCTAAGTATTTACATACCGTCTCTTGTTTAGTCTCTGGATAACAGGTAGGAAAATATACAATACCATGCTGAGTCGACTATGCCACTCAAGTTTATAATAGTGATATTTCAACTCTTAATAATAAAATACCAAATTAAATATAATTCATATCACCTTCTTGTCTTGTTCTTCATATTCAAAACCTAACAAATTAACTTGTGTGTGTGTGATTATATGTGAGCTATCTGAGGAGCTGTGCCAGTGCATGACCCCAATATCTTCTTTCCATTCATCCTCGTAAGCCAGGCACCCAGGACTCATGAGAGATTTTATTATACTTGGTTGGGTTACAAACTTTAATATTTTCACATTTTTGTGATTTTCGGATGTCAATCACATACGTACATCTATCTGGTCAATATATTATATCTGATTTTGTTCCGGCAACATTGTTGCGGCAATATTGTAGCAACATGCTTGACTGGAATGTTGCCGCAAATTCTCCTTCTGGCAACTAGTTGCAGCAATATTGCCGCAACACTTCTGGCGATATTGCAGCAACCTAATTTGCATACGAAAAGCGACAAAGTTGCAGCAATGTTGCTGCAATAACTAGTCACCAGAAGGCTTGTATTTTAATAAGGGCTGTGCAATATGCATAATTCTGTCATTTTTCAGTTTCCGTGTTCCACACGGAGATAACTCCGTGTGACTCCGCGTCATTCGGAGTTTTCTCCGTGTCAATATGCATATTTTAGTCATTTCTCAGTTTCCGTGTTCCTCCGTGTCATTCGAAGTTTTCTACACGTAGATTCCGTGTTGAATGGTCCCAATACTCCGCATAAATCCGTATCGCCGATACGGAGCCAATGCGGAAATCAACTACACGTATTTTACGCGTAGTTTACGCCTAGATTCCGTGTGTCACGTGGAGATCTGATCTACGGGAGAAACTAGTGGTATTATCTCATGCAATCTTAGGCGGATATGTTGTCAACCTTCGAGATATATTTCCCAAATGGATATGTTAACTGTCACTTTCCAAATACATTGGTCACTTGGATGCTTTTGCATTGGGATCCTTTTTGTGGCAATTGGGGTACTTGTGAGCCAATGTTAAAGCTTCTTTACAAGCCTGGTGCTACCCCCCCCCCCCCTTTTCTCACATACACCTTCCCCTTCTTTCCAGTTTTGTTGCTCATATGTTAGATGTAGGCTTTGTAGGAACAAGTCCAGCAGAAAATTTATTGTATGAGGAGGATAGGGATCAATCAAATTAGAGGTGTTCACTGAAAATGAGAATAAAAATATACCTCGTACCTATTTTTTAAGGAGATACGAATAAATTTCCAAAATTGGATATCTCAAGTACCCCTCAGCTACACCTCATCTGAGGGGTACACCTCGTTGAGGTATACACCTCACTAAGGTGTACTTGCGGTGCTAATTTTCGTATTTGGATACTTCTCGAGTACACCTCAAATACTCCTCAACTACACCTCATCTACTCATCAAATACACTTCATAATATTTGAGGGTACATCTCCCAGGTACACCTCAACTACACCGCAAGTACACCTCAATTGCACCTCAAAGCATTAAGGGAAGTCCGCGTACATTCACTTTCATCATGTTGGATTCAGGATTCGAGTTTTGGACAAGGGGAGGTAATTTGTAGGTTTGCATCAGTTATGTCCCTTTATATATGAAATTTAACATATGGGTGCATGTGCTCATTCATTAATTCTTCAATGATGTACTCACAGATACCTTATTCTTTTCACAGCCCTACGATCTGGAGTATGCAAAGAAATTGGGCCATGAGATCGAGCAGAAGTGAGTCAAATGCTTTGATAAAACAATAACATATGTTTGTAAAGAATAAAATTAGGCCATTCAAATATGAATCTTTGTTTCTCAAAATAATTGTTTAACTGTCCAGAATAGGGTTATCGCCCCTGTTTAAAGAATGTTTTTTTTTTTTTGGATTCCAATGAGAAAAGATATTTTGTTCTGAAAATAATTGAAGCAAGTTTATTATAAATACTTTTATCAAATAAAAAAGTTATTGTCTTGTTCTGGAAATAATTGAAGCAAGTTTATTATAAATACTTTTATCAAATAAGAAAGTTATTTTCTTGTATTGCATGATCATCTGCTATTTGGATCTGAAGTATAAATATTAAAGGTGAACTGCAAAGCTTCCAATGTTCTGCTCAAATGTCAGAAATCAAGGCCTCTGTAGCTATAGTTGTTTATGTGTGGTAATAGTTCTGTGGATTATTTTATTCTTCCGAGTATATGATGTCAAAACTTATACCACCAGAAAACGAGAGCCACAACTTTCGAAAAGGACTTTTTACATTCTGCCCGAGCGGTATTGTCGTTGCCTCCGTCCGTCCGTCCGTCCGTCTGTCCATCATATCATTGTAAACACATTATCTCAAAAAGTCCTTCACTTACAACAATGAAACTTCATACAGTTGTTTAATACAGCCAGTACCAGAAGCCTATTGAAAGTCGGTGCCATTGGATGTGTTTTTCAGGAGTTATGCCCCTTTATACATGTCTGGCTGTTTTTATCCTTGTAAACACATTATCTCAAAAGTCCTTCACTCACAACAATGAAACTTCATACAGTTGTTTAATGCAGCTAGTACCAGAAGCCTATTCAAAGTCGGTGTAATCGGATGTGTTTTTCAGGAGTTCTGCCCCTTCATACATGTCTGTTGGTCCATATCCTTGTAAACACATTATCTCAAAAAATCCTTCCCTCACAACAATGAAACTTCATTTAGTTGTTTAATACAGCCAGTACCAGAAGCCTATTGAAAGTCGGTGTAATCGGATGTGTTTTTCAGGAGTTATGCCCCTTTATACATGTCTGTCTGTTTTTATCCTTGTAAACACATTATCTCAAAAAGTCCTTCACTCACATCAATGAAACTTAATACAGTTGTTTAATACAGCCAGTACCAGAAGCCTATTGAAAGTCGGTGCCATGGGATGTGTTTTTCAGGAGTTCACACAAACCTGTGTGGATTGCTGTGAATAGACAGTAATCGTTCGACTACATCTACTATAGGTAATCACTGCTCTATTGCTATATTGTTTTGTCTGTCTATGATCTATATCATACAGGTAAAATTATGCCCACCCCAAATATGTGAGTTGTTGGGGTCAGAAACATTATTTCCACAATTGCTCTGGGCCCGGCCCGAGGGGTCCCGATGGCGACAGCCACATGTTTTTTTTTTGCTTTTGGAACGTAATGACGTAGTGGTCCTCACTCATTCATCCGACGTAGTATGACCTCATGTAAAATGATACATTAACTAAAACTTGAATGAAGGAGACCTCTATAACGTCATGACGTTCTACAAGGAAAGAGAGAAAAGCGATGTAAGTTTTCAATATGGATTTATAACAGGATTTATTTATTTATTTATTTATTTAACTTATTTTAAGAGGGTAGTCCTTTCAGCCTTCACGACTGCTCTCCCAAGGAGCCCTCTATCATACAGACAATCATGACTAGCCAACATTTATGAAATATATATAACAGCATATAAATAGCAAAAAGATAAATACATATAATACAGGATATCACATGGGTTGTGGATAAATTGATTTCTCATATAGTTGACAAATACTTCCAACAGGATTTTTTAAAACTTTTATACGTTGCAGATTTCCGGATTTCAAGAGGCAAAACGTTCCATGCTTTTGCAGCAGAGTATTTAAAAGATTTGTCTAAGATAACTGGATAACTTTAATATTGTTATTAATACAATATAGCAAAATGTATTCACCCCAAAATCGTATAAAAGTTATATCACATAACACAAGATGTATGTAAACAGCATTTTAGAAAAAAATTAAAAGCTTTACAGTTCACCTTTAATAAGCTTACAAATTCTCCGTACAATTTTCTTCCAATTATGTTTTTTTTACCATTGCTGGTTGAGATCAATCTAGTACTGTGGGATCTTCAAAAGCTCAAAAATAAAATAAACTGCTGTGATATTCAACAGTTTTCCGTGCACAAGTATGACAAATGATAATCTACTTTATAGAGATATGTAGTTTATCCATACGTGCAGAAGAAAAATTCAGTGATAAAAAGATAGTCTTGCGGGTGTTGTTTCCTCCAAACCAAAAGAAGTGAATTAAAAATAAAATAAAAAGTCTCAAGTCTCCTGAAGATTTCAACAGTCTCGTCCTTGAGAAACAAACTTTCATATTTGAATGGCCTTATTTGCTCGGGGTACCAGTACTAACCCGGGGTCACACAAACAAAATGTCTTTTACAGATGCGGCCAAATATATAGAGGAGTGGTGTGACCATTATCTACTTACAAGCTTGTATTATACATGTGACTGGGAGACAGTGAATGCCAGCAACAGTCTTTCATACATTGTCACATTCATCCAAGAAAATTTGGTTATGTGTACCCGGAGTTTTACCAACTCAGTGATTATTGTCATTTTTTCTTGCATATGAGATATGAGGGATTTGGAATAATATAAATTGTGATTCCCTGCAGCAGCAGGTATGCAGAGTGAGTACCCCTCTCTCTCTCCCCTGCATATCCACAGCAAAGTGTGACATATTAAATTTATTTTCTTATACCTTTTCTTGTGAACTTGATGTGAATCTATGCAGGTAATCTAAATGAAGGTAGTGAGTTAGGTGTGTGTTTTTTCAGGTTTTCTGACAGTGTAAAGAGTGGTCTGGTTGAGGTGATCGCTCCTCCTGCCTCATTCTACCCTGACCTTGACCGTCTCAAGCTGACCCTGGGCGATTCCCTTGACAGAGTCAAGTATGTTCATATAGTTCTCATATGGCTCTCGTAATGTTTTCTTAGTTCATTCTTTTATTTTAGTCTATAAAGTAATAATGAAATACAAATATACTGTATAATACTAGATGCAGGTCTGACAAGTGCTCAAATTAGGCCATCCATATAAAAGTCTGTGTTTAAGGTAATCTAAAATATTTACCCAAATATTTTAGCAATTTTAGTGTCAGGTTTTAAATTTTGAGTTGACTGCCACTGTGCTAACAATAGTGATGTGCTTCAAATTTTCTTTTATCATTCAATACTTTTGAGCTATTGCATCAATGTAGATACTAGTAAATTCATCTATACCGGTACATGGTTATGGGGTATCGTAAGCTATAGACAATCTCAAATTTACCTTCTAAAGATCTCCCAAGTTTGAGAGGTATGTTGGATCAAATCTCAACTCGAAAATGTAGCACCATCTTGTAGTTCAATATAGAATATCAGAAAACATTTTAAGCAGTTCGTGGACAATAGAGTGGTTTCAAGCATCTGATTTTGAACAGCACCCAAATTAGAAAGCTGTTTACGTCCCTGGAAATGCTGTTCGTCCGTCTGTCCATCCTGGCATCCATCCCAAATGTTGAGAATGCAATATCTCAGTAATATAGGAGGCTAGAGTCTTAATATTTGGTACAATGTCCTATGGGAGCCTCTAGGTCAAGTTCACTCAGGATTGACCTTGGCCTATTTTCAAAGGTCACAGAGGTCAAAATGTGAATAGCAGTCCCTTGTGAACACAATATCTGAAGGGCAAATAGAGCTTTAGAGCCTTGATATTTGGCTCATTTCTGTCTTACAGGAACCTGTAGATCAACTTCACTCAGGATTGAGCTTGATCACAATATCGCAAATGCCTCGCCAACAAAGAATTCGCCATTCATTGACCTGTCTGTCAGAAGAGAAATTTCATCAATTTCTCAATAAATGTGTCAGTGAAATGTGGATGCATAAAACTCAGGATAGTGTCATTTAAAGACTTCTTCTGTACTGGCATCCAAAACTAGGGACATAATTGACATAATGGTTTCATTGATCTGGATCATGTCTTTCTCAATATCAATATCAGGTGTCCGGATAGATAAGCTGTATATTAAAAATGTTGGTGTTTATTGAATATGGCAGCATTTGGTAAAATCTTTTATATAGTATTACAGTAAATGAGCATTGTACTGTTCACTCATTGGGCATTCTCCATGCCTGCCTGAAGCACAGATAAAAGTGTCACTTTCTCCTGATTTATATTTTTCAGATGGAGGACTAAACAGAACCTGGACTTTGCATTTCTTATGTTATATGCAAAGAATCGAGGTTTATATTACACCCAGGTAGAGTTTGATTATATATGTACTCATGACTATGTAAATCAATATCCCATTTGAAATATTGCTCGATTTGATTGAATGTTACAATATACTGTATACTGTAAGATCCAATAACAAACATTATAGTTTGCATAATGCTATAAATATGCAATTTATAAATTTGAAAGAGATTTATAGCTCGATGAATATTCCAGCATAAACTTAGCTTTTAAGTTTACTTTGTGACATCACCACATTTCACTTGCCTGAAATACCTGAAAATCAAATTTGCAATTCAACTCCAATACCTCTGCAACAATTAGGAGTTTCTACATGAGGTAAACAGCATCTTACTCGGGATCAGGAGCACCTTCTTTGCCTAAAAGTGACCTCAGTCCATTGGACTTCCCATTCATCCTTCACCTAAAAATTTAAATCGGTAGCTGCGAGTAGTAAGCTGTGAAGCTGTCTGTCGAGTGTTTATTTATTGTCCTGAAATCATGGCCTCACCAGAATTTTGTGATAGGGAGTCATTTCCTTTTAGAGAGCACAGTACTATGCTGTCCATTACAGCAAAATAACGTATGGTTGAATGGTGAGAGGGGGTCATTCACCTTGGAAATGTCAACCACTGTGTATGCTACAGTATGATATTGCTGGAGATTAGGTAAAGTTTAATCGTTAGGTGTTTATCCATTGGTTGACAAATGTTTATCTTTTCTCTTGTGTACCTGTACTTCTCCAGCTAGAAGATGATGTAATAGCAAAGCCAGGATATGTATCAACAATGAAGAATTTTGCATTCAACCAGAAAACTGATAACTGGATGGTGTTGGAGTTTTCTCAGTTAGGCTTTATAGGTGAGTTTTAATAATCACAAATATTGTCAGATATAATTCTATCAGTCGAGGCAGGAAAGTAAATGGTCTGTGATATTCTCACAAATATTGTCCGTGTGATAAAGACATCCAGTTTACAGTTCAGGGTTTCATACACGTCGTTTTTTGCCACCGGTATTCGGTGGCAAAATTGAGCTAAAAACTCAATTCATGCCGTAAAAAACTGAAGTTTATATGTTTACTAAGGAAAATATTCAATTTTTGAACTGAAAACTCAATTCCGGTAAAAGCTAGAACACGTAATTCAAGCGAAGAATGGCGATAAAACAGACGTCGACTCGCGCCAAAGGGGGATTTCCAAATTCAGCCGAAAATCAGTCTTCGGACATTTCCGTTTCCGACTTCATGTTCGTCAGTGAATCGATTCTGAAATATTCCTCGGATTACCCACGCGACGTGCGAGTCGTCCGAGTAATTTCTCGGTGATAGTCAGAAAATATCGGCCCGAAAATATTGCACGTCGACCTCCGCTCAGACAGTGCAGATTATCTTTTTTTCCATCTTCCCCCGCAGTTCCGACGCATCACCCCGGAATCTAAACGGGAACTACATGAAGCAGCAGTATCGCAGGTAGTCCGAGGAATATATCGGTTGTCGACCTCCGGCACAAGATCGGATCACAAGAGCTTCCCTCACTGCATAATTTCCAAATTCGTCGTTGAGTGAAAGCAACTTATACAAGTTTGCCAAGGGAGAATGATAGATCTTTATATGAGATATTACCAACATTAATAGCTTAATCCCGCTGTGTATTCTCGAAAATGTAGGAAGGATTTAGGCAAGTTAACCGTGTCACACCAACACATGTGATGTTGTTGTTGTAAAGTTCCGTGAACGGAGTTGTAATAAATTAATCGGAGTAATTTTGGCTGCGAGATTATAAAACTAAAATGGACAAACTGTCAATTCAGCAATCATAAATGGAGTGAATAAAATCCAAGAGATAAACTCATATTAACAGTCAGTGGGTGAAACCACTCTGTTCACTTCAACTCGAAGCTTTCATTCATAATTTCAGTAAATGTCACAGGGGCTAATTATCAGGGAAATTATTATTTATACTGCTTTACTGATTTCAAATAGTGGCCTGAAAAATAATTTGATGACAATGGTGGGATATTTTTCAGCAAGTCTTGGATATTAAAATTTTTTTTATAGAAAAAATGCACATAGACTAGAGATTGAAACGGGCAGATACAGGAAAATAGATAGAGACAAACGGTGGTGCAGGCGGTGTAGAAAGACACGTAATATAATAGAGGATGAATATCACTTTATATCCGAATGTCCTTCAACTGCGAAACTAAGGAATACGCTCTACAAAAATATAGAAAACAGCTGCATATTCTTTAGGCAACTAACTGACCAAGAAAAGTTTTACTTTATAATAAATCCACCAAACCATCTATCACCAAAAGTTGGAGAACTTTTATTTCAAATGTTACAAGAGAGAACCAAGCATCTTGCGGATCTTACTGCCACAGGATCTTAATATGACCAACTTTTAGTATGTATGGTCTATTTATGTGTATTTGGGAACATAGTATAGGGGTTTTTTTTTTGTCTATTGTTTGTTTCATGTGTATGTATATTGTTTGTTTTATCTGTTGTTATATCATATACATGTAGTGCTTGTTTCATAGGTTTATGTCAATGTTGTTTTGTAGGTTCTTATGTCATAGCATTTGTTTTATAGATTTTTATATCATAGTGTCTATTTTACATGTCGTACTGTTTGTCTTATCTGTTTTTATGTCATAGGTTTGCCCTACCTGTTTTATGTCATAGCACAGGTGTCTGTAAGCCTAGTATAGGTTTTACTTGTGTAATGTTTGTTTTATGTCTAATGCCATAGTATTGTGCATGTCCCATGTCTTAATAATTTCTGTATGCATCATATATGGAAATAAAGTATTATTATTTTTTATAGACTGGTAATTTTCTGTATTTGTGTGTTAAATGTTGCACTGTGACGAGTATTTTTTGTTGACATCCACAATCTGACATTAAAGGTTATACCAAATGACTCTATACTACTTTGCATTAAAACATACCTAGTAGTGTTCCAAACAACAAATTAGTATTTTTTTCTTGAATAATGCCGTCGAAGTGGGTTTAGGACATGATTTATGCAGCAACACAACACAAAATATGAGGTAGAACAAAAGTATTTTATTAATAAACTATAAATTCTCTTTGGCTTATTTGGGAGCAGACTCAATCCCACCAGCTGTATTTTGAAATCACGCCTCTAGTCGAACAGACCCTGAGGGAACACAGGTGGCAGTGGGATTGAGCACCACTGGCAACTGCGCCGGGTCTGGCATGACTGAGTGTGTTTGTTTTGACAGCACAACTCGAGTTGCCCGGACCAACAGATTGCTGTGGGATTGAGCGCCACAGGCAACGGCATCGGGTCGGGGGCAAGTGAGTGTGTTTGGGGGCCTAAAAGTGGAGTCCTGTCCCTGCCGATGGCTGGGAAGGACGTAATGTATGCCCAGTCCGACGGATGTACTGTATGAATGTCCCTACCGATGGCCAGGACCTATGTATTGTATGAATATCCCTACCGATGGCCAGGACGGATGTAATGTATGAAAGTCCCTACCGATGGCCAGGACGGATGTGGTGTATGAATGTCCCTACCGATGGCCAGGACAGAGGTGGTGTATGAATGTCCCTATCGATGACCAGGACAGATGTGGTGTATGAATGTCCCTATCGATGACCAGGACAGATGTGGTGTATGAATGTCCCTATCGATGACCAGGACAGATGTGGTGTATGAATGTCCCTATCGATGACCAGGACAGATGTGGTGTATGAATGTCCCTATCGATGACCAGGACGGGTGTAATGTATGAATGTCCCTATCGATGACCAGGACAGATGTGATGTATGAATGTCCCTATCGATGACCAGGACAGATGTGGTGTATGAATGTCCCTATCGATGACCAGGACAGATGTGGTGTATGAATGTCCCTATCGATGACCAGGACAGATGATGACCAGGACAGATGTGGTGTATGAATGTCCCTATCGATGACCAGGACAGATGTGGTGTATGAATGTCCCTATCGATGACCAGGACAGATGTGATGTATGCATGTCCCTATCGATGACCAGGACAGATGTGATGTATGAATGTCCCTATCGATGACCAGGACAGATGTGATGTATGCATGTCCCTATCGATGACCAGGACAGATGTGATGTATGAATGTCCCTATCGATGACCAGGACAGATGTGGTGTATGCATGTCCCTATCGATGACCAGGACAGATGTATTTATGTTCTGTCCCTACCGATGGCTGGGAAGGATGAAATGTATGCCCTGTCCCTACCGATGGCTGGGAAGGGAGTAATGAATGTATGGATGCTGAGCTGGTAGGATTGGTCCTCTCCGAAGTAACAGGGAAGGTGAGGTGGAAGTTATGGGGAGGAGGCGGGATGATCTGACCATGAGCGATGCTGCAAGGTAGACTGATTGGGAGAAGAAAAATTGATATTGACAAAGAGGGGAGCTTATCTGGATTATACAAGATAAACATGTGTCATGCCAGAATACACATCTAGGGTGTGTGTAGAATAAACACAGAGCTAAAGTCAGCTGGAATGTACTAAGTGGCAGATATGCAGATTATCTCATCTGCTGGGCAACCAAATAGTGTACCTGGGATAAGCACACAAAACTTGGCCTTGGGGATACAGGCCAGATAATGTGTCAGTGCAGCTGCAAAAACAGGACGAAATACTAAATATTTAATCCATCATTAGCACACATGTGGGTGAAAACGTATTGGAGCCGTGACCTCTGGTGCATGACGTCACAACCTGATTACGATTGCGCCGTAAACGTCATAGTCTATGACGTTGGGCGTTGTTACGAAAGATTCATCCAACTGTGGGAGTTCTAGCGAGATGTCGCTGACATTTTGACGTCACAACATGCATTTGAGCGAGATCGTAATCAGGTTGTGTCGTCACAGGTCAAGCGGTCACAGCTTTCGCCGTTTTGAAAGGGGCATGAAATTGTCGCACTTTACTGCTGCTATTTCCAACCTTGGGCAGTTTGAAAACATACAAAAATGTAAAACAAGTCTATATAATCACCTCTACAACAATTTCTACAACAATTTAGCACAAAAAAGTAGCAGATTTTGAGACCATTTTGTATAACCTTTAATGTGCTGAAAATAGATTGCAAGATCGTGGTCAATCAAGAACATAAAAATGAACATATTAATCGGTTTGTTTATTTTCACAATTAAAATACACAGCGGTATTGACAGGCTCCATTGCTCATCATATTGAAATTTTTTGTACATTCCTTATGGTGGTTGCAAAATTACAAATAAACTCAATACAAGTCTGTCGGTCGGCGACAAAAACGTAAAAATATTCAATACAGGTGAAAAAAATACTGAATTTTCAGTATCCGGTGGCAAAAATTTGGACTTCTATGAAACCGTGCAGTTAAAGCTAGACCTGTGTTTCATAGATCTTCCCTTTAGTTTTCACAGTTTTTTTTATGCCTCGCCATAATATAAGGGGCATTGGGGGAAGGGGCATATATTTTGTTACCCTCGCAATAAATGAATAAATCATGCAATAAATCCTCAACCATGAAGAATGTCTCCAACTGAAATTGATCTCAGTGATACATGATCACGAGACCTCCCTTGGCAATGCATTTCAGTAATATCTGTCCACAGGTGGCACCACCATGAACAGAGAAAGTGATTTGGGTTTGGATGGGGGGGATTCATTTTCGCACAATAAATCCTCAACCAATTGACGCTAAAATATTTTCATAGTAGTCAGATGTTCACTTCAAAGACATGAAAGCTAGATATCAGCCGAATGTCAGCCGAATCAAATTTGATTAATCTTGCCCTTATTCTAATAATCATGACTAAAATGGCATATCAATTTTCTTTTCTCCGTCTCAAACTTAATGTATACTTGTAGGCCTATTTAGGTGGGAGCAGATATCACCTTCAGTGATTGTTCATCGTCACTCCTATGCAAACAATGTCCTGCAATACATATGCCACATTATCTTTCATTGTAGGTAAAATGTTCAAGTCTCAGGATTTGCCAGTGTTTGCAGAGTTCTTCATCATGTTCCATAACGACAAGCCAGTGGATTGGCTCCTAGATAATATGATGTATGTTAAATTCTGCAGTCCAGAAAAAACTCCAGTAAGTATGCTTCATTAGAAAATTTTGGTATTTATGGTTTGTTTCTGCAATCAAAGCTGTGCGCAGGCATATATTGAAGTCCATAAGGCTCTTGTTGTGGTGTCACTCAAGGTTTGTTTCTGCAATCAAAGCTGTGCGCAGGCATATATTGAAGACCATAAGGCTCTTGTTGTGGTGTCACTCAAGGTTTGTTTCTGCAATCAAAGCTGTGCGCAGGCATATGTTGGAAGACCATAAGGCTCTTGTTGTGGTGTCACTCAAGGTTTGTTTCTGCAATCAAAGCTGTGCGCAGGCATATGTTGAAGACCATAAGGCTCTTGTTGTGGTGTCACTCAAGGTTTGTTTCTGCAATCAAAGCTGTGTGCAGGCATATGTTGAAGACCATAAGGCTCTTGTTATGGTGTCACTCAAGGTTTGTTTCTGCAATCAAAGCTGTGCGCAGGCATATGTTGAAGACCATAAGGCTCTTGTTGTGGTGTCACTCAAGGTTTGTTTCTTGCAATCAAAGCTGTGCGCAGGCATATGTTGAAGACCATAAGGCTTTGTTGGTGTCACTCAAGGTTTGTTTCGTAACTTCAAAGCTGTGTTAGGCATATGTTGAAGACCATAAGTACTCTTGTTATGGTGTCACTCAAGGTTTGTTTCTGCAATCAAAGCTGTGCGCAGGCATATGTTGAAGACCATAAGGCTCTTGTTGTGGTGTCACTCAAGGTTTGTTTCTGCAATCAAAGCTGTGCGCAGGCATATGTTTAAGACCATAAGGCTCTTGTTGTGGTGTCACTCAAGGTTTGTTTCTGCAATCAAAGCTGTGCGCAGGCATATGTTGAAGACCATAAGGCTCTTGTTGTGGTGTCACTCAAGGTTTGTTTCTGCAATCAAAGCTGTGCGCAGGCATATGTTGAAGTCCATAAGGCTCTTGTTGTAGTGTCACTCAAGGTTTGTTTCGCCCTCAAGCTTGGGGCAGCATGGTTCACCATGCCATGTTTGTCTGGCACAGGAGGTAGATTAAAGTACCAAACAGATTGGGCTCTCTGAGGATCCATTGTGATCAGTGTCTGTAGAGCCTAAGTTTCAAAATTCAATTTTTTTTGTAGTTTTGGTTAGGTTTTTGTTAGGGTTTTGTTAGGGTATGTTTGTTTGGGTCATCGTCGCCGTGTGACCAATAAGGTTAGGTGCGACGTTAAAATTCAACCAATCAAGGTTTGTTTCTGCAATCAAAGCTGTGCGCAGGCATATGTTGAAGACCATAAGGCTCTTGTTGTGGTGTCACTCAAGGTTTGTTTCTGCAATCAAAGCTGTGTGCAGGCATATGTTGAAGACCATAAGGCTCTTGTTATGGTGTCACTCAAGGTTTGTTTCTGCAATCAAAGCTGTGCGCAGGCATATGTTGAAGACCATAAGGCTCTTGTTGTGGTGTCACTCAAGGTTTGTTTCTGCAATCAAAGCTGTGCGCAGGCATATGTTGAAGACCATAAGTCTCTTGTTGTGGTGTCACTCAAGGTTTGTTTCTGCAATCAAAGCTGTGCGCAGGCATATGTTGAAGTCCATAAGGCTCTTGTTGTGGTGTCACTCAAGGTTTGTTTCGCCCTCAAGCTTGGGGCAGCATGGTTCACCATACCATGTTTGTCTGGCACAGGAGGTAGATTAAAGTACCAAACAGATTGGGCTCTCTGAGGATCCATTGTGATCAGTGTCTGTAGAGCCTAAGTTTCAAAATTCAATTTTTTTTGTAGTTTTGGTTAGGTTTTTGTTAGGGTTTTGTTAGGGTATGTTTGTTTGGGTCATCGTCGCCGTGTGACCAATAAGGTTAGGTGCGACGTTAAAATTCAACCAATCAAGGTTTGTTTCTGCAATCAAAGCTGTGCACAGGCATATATTGAAGTCCATAAGGCTCTTGTTGCGGTGTCACTCAAGGTTTGTTTCTGCAATCAAAGCTGTGTCCAGGCATATATTGAAGTCCATAGGGCTCTTGTTATGGTGTCACTCGAGGTTTGTTTCTGCAATCAAGGCTGTGTGCAGGCATATATTGAAGTCCATAAGGCTCTTGTTGTAGTGCCACTCAAGGTTTGTTTCTGCAATCAAAGCTGTGTGCAGGCATATATTGAAGTCCATAAGGCTGTTGTTGTGGTGTCACTGAAAGTTTCATTATTGTGAACATTGAACAGCTCAGCCAGAGCGCTACATGTAGGACAATGGTTGTTGTCACCATCAAAAAATATCTCCAGTTTCATTGCTGGTGAAATATGTAACCATTTTCTTTAGCAGCGAACTGATATTTCAACCATATATATTTTTCAGGCTGTTTGTCGGAAAATTGTGGCTGAAATTCGACGGCGATACAAGCCTTCTCTCTTCCAGCATATCGGTATTCATTCCTCACTGAAGGGGAAAACACAAAAATTGAAGGTGAGAATTAGCCTAGCTCCATTTACATTTGACAGGTTATTCAAGCTCCATTCATATTTACAGTATTAAAGATAAGAATTAGCCTAGCCCCATTAATATTTACAGTGGACTGTTGCATTGAAGGTAAGAATTAGCCAAGCTCCATTCCTATTTATAGTGGATTGGTGTATTGAAGGTAAGAATTAGCCAAGCTCCATTCCTATTTATAGTGGATTGGTGTATTGAAGGTAAGAATTAGCCCTAGCTCCATAAATATTTACCCTGGATTGGTGAATTGTAGGTAAGAATTAG
>JAVTVY010002818.1:0-33076 GCA_036873755.1 Hanleya hanleyi | reverse complement strand
GAGCAGTTGAAAAACTACCCTGTCCTCCATCTGGAACTGTCGGATGCAGCTGGTGTGGCACTATTATGCCCCCCCCCAGAAGAAAAGGCGTTAAAGCTAAAATCTTTTCCATAACAGACCAACCTGAGACTGTTGACTGTGTCAGCGCCTCAATCTCCACAACATCAAGTCAAACAGGTGGAAATGCGGAATCTCTCCCTACCTCTTCATACACAGTAAGACGTAGTCAGCGACTGCAAAACAGGCCCATTGTGAATGAGGAACATAAATGTGTAAAGTTCAGTAATTTAAGAGAAGAACACATTTATGAAATTGACCAGAGCTGTAGCTTAAAAAAGTCCACCTCAGAGCACAGAAAAAAACGGACACAAACAAGCAAGGCAACAATCTCTGCTTCGCCTACATGCACCACAGGTACCGCAAATAACAATCAGGTCGACAACACACAAGCCTGTCCCTGCGGCCTTGATCCGAAGACTGCAACACTCGTTGAGTGCTCCAATTTTCATTGTAAACAGTGGTATCACACCAACTGCCTAGGGCTGAGCACTACAGAATTGGAACAATATAGTCTACCAGATACCCATTACAGTTGCCCAAAGTGTCAAATTTCTGCATTGCTTGCTAACGTCTCTCCTGCCATTAGACTTCACTCTGTAAATACAACACCGAACCTGTGCACCCACACAACAATATCAGACACTGCAGGTACCACAGGAAGTGATGTAAATGAGACCCCCCATGGCAATTTTCCAACTATAGAAATTGGCAGTGGTCTTAGTGGCTCGCATAGGGATAGAGTCTCCCATATTGTGATACTTGACAAAATATCTGACCCGAAACCCTACCGAACTCGCCGTGACATTCTAAGGGAAGTAAGAAGGGTGAAGCCACAACTTAACGTTAGACATGCCTACCTCCTAGCCGGGGGAGGTATTTGCCTTCACCTACCAACGTTTCAGGATAAGGAGCTGGCTCTATCTGCCTGGCCCCAAGGTGCCTTCGGGTCACCCTGTATTATTCCACATATACCCAGGAGGGAAACCGAGACATCGTCCATTTTTGTGAGTAGAGTTCCCAAACATATTACGGAAAATTTTATCAAACAGTCAACGGAAGGCTGTCTCTCAGTACACAGGCTTAGGGTATCTGGTACCAATACACCATCTGGTACTCTGGAAATCAAGGTCGACCCGGATAAAATCGCACCACTTGTTACAAACGGTCTAAATATAGATGGTGAAAGATATAAGTGTTCCCCAAAACGGTCTGTGAAGATAATCAGGTGCTTTTCGTGTCAGGGCTACGGCCACATTGTAAAAACCTGTACTAAGGACCCTGTATGTAGAAAATGTGGTGAACCTAGCCATGACTCGGAGATTTGCCCAAACCCGTCCAAGTGTGCTAACTGTGGTGGCAATCATCCTGCTAGTAGTGGGAACTGTGAGTTTTATCGTAAACTATCAAGTAGGCTGTTTCAGAGGCAGATGTGTTAGCATGAAATTCCTGCAGCTAAATGCTAGATCTCTTAACACCTCTCAGTATCATGTAAAGAATTATGTCCGAGCACACCATATCAACATAATGTGCCTATCAGAAACCTGGGATGGCAAGAACTGGGGTGCTCTAAAGGCAGAGGGTTTCACCCCTCAAACCAAACTTCGGCAAAACGACATTCATGGAGGTGGTGGCATTTTCTATAAGAAAAATGTGAAAATGGTACCGAGAAAGGATCTAGAGGTCCCTGATCTTGAGGCCACCTGGACTGAAACTACAGTAAACAACACTCAGTTTCTCTTAGGCAGTGTCTACATTCCTCCAGAGAAGGAGGACCAACTGGCTCAATTTAACAGGGTCCTTCACAATATTGGACCATCTGCTAACATTCTTGTTACGGGTGACCTAAATTGTCGTGATTACCTGTGGGAACACTGGCACCCTGACAACTCCCAACGTAGATACAGCAAATCCTGGAAAATGGGGAAAAGGCTCTGTGAAATGTGTGCCGAACATGGGCTCACAGTATTGAACAATGGACAATACACAAGGGAGCAAAATGGCATCAAAAGCTCTCCAGATATCTCCCTATCAAGAGGAGTCCCCCTGGTAACATGGCAGGTGGACCATTCTATAAAGCTTAACAGCGACCATTTCCCCATAATGATAGAGATAAAAGAACCAGCCAAGGGCAGTGTACTGAGATGGAACCTAAGAGATACTAACTGGGAGCAGTGGCACAGGGAAACAGACTCCGCTTTCCAGTCTTTCGACCTTGACACCAAGGAAAACTCAGCTGGCGAGGCTTGCCAGCACTTAACAAATCTACTTCTTGACTGTGCCGAAAAGTCAATACCAAAAAAGCGTATCTGTGAGCACTCAAGAGCAGCCATGCATGACAAAGGTATTAAGAAGCTGCTTGCCAATGCTAAGGCTGCAAAGAAGGCCTATTATCGTCGAGGTGACCCACATAACTACAAGCTGTACTCCGAGGCCGTAAATAAGTTCATCGTGGAGTACAATAGAGCCCAGGATGACAACTACAGGGACTTATGCAGTAAATTAGATCCAAATGACCCTCATGTATGGCAGAAAATAAACCGGTTCTCTGGAGGTCTAACTAAGCCAGCTGTCCAACCCCTGCGAGATGCTGCTGGTACGGCGCAATTTTCGGACCACAAAATCAGTGATATACTGACAGAAGTTCACATAAATAAATTTCCTGATCCCTCCGCATTCGATGCTGACTGGGAACGTCATGTCTCAGTGCAAGTCGAAGTGGCAATTAAAGGCGAACGTGATCATGTAACTCTTATACAGACTGACCAACAACATGAGCTGTATAACCGGAAGATACTACAGAGTGAGGTTGACTGGGCAATCTCCAAAATTAAGCCTCATTCAGCTCCCGGCCCAGACCAGATACTTCCCTTGATGATAACGCGGGCAGGTAGAAATCTATCACAATCTCTGAAATCTGTATACCTCAAATGTTGGGAAGAAGGCTCGGTGCCCAGCGATTGGAAGAAAGAAGGTAGAATTTACCTACCAAAACCTGGGAAAACAGACTTATGTACAGCGAAAGCCTACCGTGGGATATCCCTGTCCAGCGTGACCGGCAAAGTATACGAAAGAATAGTTAACTATAGATTAAAGTGTTTCATGCAGAAGGAAGGTCTATATGATGCTTACCAGTATGCATACCGCCAGAACCATAATACCACCCAAGCCATGCTATATTTCACTCTACAGATAGCGCAAGGTTTCAAGGAAGGGAAGGACACTGCTGCGTGTTTTGTGGACCTCGAGGGGGCTTTTGACAACGTCTGGCGTAATGGCCTCATCTACAAACTTTATGATGCTGGCCTTCGTGGCAACTTGTTCTTGTACGTAGTCTCGTACCTTACCGACAGACAAGTACGAAACCATGTCAACTGTTACATTTCGGACTGGACAAAGACCCTCGCAGGTGTACCTCAAGGGAGTGTCATATCACCGATTCTGTTCATTTTCTACATCAGGGAAATGACCTGCCGCATAGGCGCGTATATCTCGTACGCAGACGACCTGACTATGTGGATAACAACCATAGACCTAACACTTGCATCAGAAACTCTGTCCAAATGGTTGGGCTTCATAATTCGCTGGTGTAAGAAGTGGCGTATGATAGTTAGCACCCCGAAGACGGATGTTATGTGTTTCAGCAGAGGCGGAAACAAGGCCGTTCCTGTCACTGTGAATAATGTGGCTCTGACGCAAGTGGTCACTAAAAGATGCCTTGGGATACAACTGGACACTACATTGTCTTTCTCGGCCCACATCGACTTAATTTGTAACTCCGCTAGATCGTCCCTTAACAGAATCAGCCCTGTAACACAACATGCAAGTATTCAGCTAGGTTTGCACCTATACAGATCCTTGGTCCGTCCCCACTTTGAACGAACTTACATCATCTGGTGTGCCGCCAGACAGAAATATCTAGACAAAGTGGACAGAATGCACAGACAAGCTCTTTTGCGTCTATGTGGGGCTTTCGTGTCCACCCCCACTTCATCTTTGGAGATATTATCACATACAATGCCCATACAACTTAGACTTGAGGAGGTGCTATTGCATGAGTACTCGAGGATTCAAACCAAGCCCCCCTCAAACCATCTGAGAACCCTCTTAAGAGAACTTCGGGCGGATGACAGTTTTATGGATCATAGAATCCTCACTCCTATCCATTTAGTGGATATGGCCCTGGCTGACATCCCTCAGAGTCGCTGGCTGGATAACGTTGAACCTGAAGTCCCCTCGTCACTGGAAAGACTCGCAGCAAAAACACCTAAACTTGGTCAGGTGGAACTCTCCTGTGGTTCATCGGGCACTCGCTCAGCAGCCCAAGCAGTGGAGGCCTGCAGGAAAGCTACAGAACTGATAAACACTTTCCCTCAAAACCAGCCAATCATTTTTACGGACGGGTCGGCCCTGTCAAATCCCGGTCCATGTGGAGCAGGCATTGCAGTATATCCAGAGGGCATCAAGTCACGGCCTGTTCTTTTTAACGAGTCGGTGTCTAGATGGAGCACCAGTTATCATGGAGAGCTCGCAGCTGTAAAACTGGCAAGTGAATTTCTCATAACCTACAAGTCGACAATAAACTTCCAGTGTGCCAATATTCTAACAGACTGTGTGTCTGTCATAAATAGCATTACGTCGCATGACTTGCACAAGTCGCACCAAGCGGAGATAGATCTCATTCATCGGAACATCACTCAACTGAGCACAGAAAATGTAGCTGTTACGTTACACTGGGTAGCTGGGCATGTAAACTTAAGAGGAAATGAACTGGCAGACAAGCAAGCCAAGGAAGCTGCCGAGAGGGCTACCCTACACATGACCAACCCTCCGAAATCAGCCCTGTCGACGGTCAAGGGACTTGTGCGCAGACACATACGGGTAAAATGGCAACGTCAATGGGACACCTGTGAGACTGGGCGTTCACTATATGATCAGTGCCCCACGGTGCCCAAAAATAGTTACGTCAGTCAGCAACCAAGATCGGCTGAAACAAAGCTATTCCGAATTCGGAGCGGGCATGCAGCTGTAAATTCGACATTGCACAAAATGGGCCTTGTGGACAGTGCAGACTGTGAATGTGGCACCGGTCGCCACACCATCTTACATGTTATGACGGAATGTCCATTATTTTCTGTTCCACGTGAAGCGATGATCACCCAGTTAGAGAGTCTATACGCGAGTCACTCAGTTCCTGTCTGGGAAAGAACTCTGGACCTATATACACTACTGTGGCCAGCACACTCCTCTAGCTCTGTTAACACGGTCACCTTAAACGCTGTATCTCGGTTCCTGATGGACTCAAATATAAAACTGTGACTCTGAACACGTACCAAGTCTGACTTCCCTACCACCAATACCATAGCGAACAATAGTACAAAGTGTGCATATTTATTCACAGAACATTGCGGACATTTGAAATTTCATTGTGACCAATACTGCTTACGGAGTAGAAGCTTATCATCAGACAACAACTACACAATGTAACAAAACTTTCTTTATGAACTTGCTAAACAGTGAATTCCAATTGCATTTTGATTGACGTTAATTAACATTCATGTTCTTGGGAACAGAAAAATATGTTTATTTCAACTGAGATGAATTTACTAGGGATTTAACACTTCCTATCCATGTTAATATTTATTAACAGGGCATGAATTTACCGTAAAACTCTGCTAGACCATCGGACTGGTATATTTCATTATACAAAGCTGAAATTCTTGAATTATAACCAGCCAGTCGGGCTGGTTAGCTAGCTTTAGAACTAAATTCAACTAGACAAGTTTTAAATTCACCAGCCACGAGCTGCCAGGCTTGTGGCAATTTCGGGCCCTGATTAATTACCAGAATTCTTGCGAAATCTCATTTCATGCGTGTCTCCTCGTAGATATCAGTATGATCATGCCTAGTGAAGATGAACTGTCAAGTTGCTATGGCAACAACAAACAAATCCTCTGTTCTTGTATTGAAATCACCATAGCATGTACACAAATTCACCATCGTATCATATTTCAAAGTTTGTTCCAAGCTTAAGTGCTGTGGGCAAATATTATAAGTTGTCTAAACCCGTAATGGCCCAACAAAAGTGCCTTTCAAAACACATACACATGACATGTGATGTCAACAGACGCACAAAGTTGAGTCCAGCTCCATGTCACTGGAATGGAAGATGCATTTATCTCATGTCATGCCATGCTATATAGTACATCACCATATGTCATACTGTTGATGCAGGAAGTTGCCACTGGGCATGTGCATAAGGGAAGGGTATGAAGCTCTTCATTGTGGGAGGTGCGAATAGGTGGGCTAGGCACAGAAACTCTAATTCAAATTGTCAAATGCCTGGTATATTTTATCTTCGACTCAAATAAGAACAAGAACCTCATGAGTTTATGCCCCGAACAAAACCAAAACTTAAAGAGACAAATTTTGCGAATCCAGCTATGATCGTTCATAAAAATCACCAGTTGCATATATGTACTGTATTGCAAATTTGGAGAGCCTAAACACGATCTCTCGAGATAGCCAATATTGCAAGAGGTCAAGGTCAGCCAAATTGGAAAAGTTTCCAATGTGATAGGTTTTAGGCCTCACAAAGTGAATAGCTTGATTCTCAGCTAATTTGTTTATTAATGGGATGGAGGCTTTGATTTGTTATTTATTTAACATTTTAGTTGTTACTGAGATCATCGTTTTTTTTAAATGACTTCTTGTTGCAGCTTGAAACCGTCTCATGAGAACTGACAACTCCACTAGTTGTTTGATGGTCTTTGTGTGCAAAATATCATAAAATGTCCACAGTTGTAGCATTGATTCATCTGCATTTAGCACTGACACAGACACATAGAAGTCCATTTGTAGGTCACAAACCTCCATTGCATTTATTGGGTCCAAGAGTTGACTTCCAGCGACCACAGAAGTGGCAGTGAAATGGTTTGAGCTATATTTTGTAATTCATTCCTATAATATTTGACTCTCAGAACCATTGTCACAGGTTAATAATAAAAAAAAATTTAGCCCAGTTTTCTCGACCCCTTCAACCCTGGTTGCCATGGCATTAGATGCCATGTCCTCATTCCCAGGAGCTGTCATTCAGAAAAATGTGGCGGGGAATGTATGCTGATTTTTCCATATTTTTTAGAGGAAAAGCCAGACTATCCGGTGTGGTAATGGTATGTCAATAGTTGCCGCGAATATTAGGGAATATAGTTTCGGTCAGATGTGCCCAGCTCATTTACTACATGTACATAATAAGTAAGGCAAATATTCAGTGGTTTGTGACCTAGAGTCTTTCACAGATACCAAAATTTGCCCCCTTCCGGTGCTGTCATGCATTTCAATGCCATATCTTTAAGGGCGCATATAAGAAGTTATGAATGAGTTTGCCTCTTTCCCATCCCATCATGCATCAGTGTAGGACACTATACCTTGTGTCATTGGTAAACATTACTTCCATTCTGTTGTCACAAGTAAATTATCTCACCTAAAAAGGGAATGAACTATGGGCTTGGACTTGTAAGGGGAGATCATTCACTCATGACAACAGAGTGGCAGAAATATTTACCACATACTGTTTGTTCATTCAATTCACAATTGTCTGACAAGGGAAACTTCAAAATTTTGTTTTACAAATAAAAAGATGTGACGTGCACATTGAATATTGAACCAACTGTGTCAACCCTTACCTGAACAGAGATGATGGGGCCACCATTACTGTACAGCAGTGGTTTGATTTTAGCAAGAAGAACTGACAACCACTTATCCACAGGCTCAATATAACCTGAAACAGAAAGATATCTTGTGTAATTACAGCCAGGCTAGCTCCCACTGTGGCTTTCGAAAGAAGTAGGTCATATTTAAAATATTCACAATTGTTACATGAACATGTAAGCCATTAACATGAAAAATATGGTCATGTTCACCCTTCACTTCCAGAGAGTTAAACTGATCGTAAACCCTAAAATATAGTTTCCATCAAATGAAAGACCATTGCGAACAGTGTCGGAAAATATTTACTGTAATTTTTTACGATTTTATTACACAGAGTAAACTGCAAATAAAACATGGTATTCTATGGTGGTCTGTTGCAATCATATCTAGGTCCAGTGACGTCACACTGCCTTAATACATACATTTCAAAATGTGTATGCACTTCCAATGCTTGATTCAAGCTTAAGGTGTTTATACTTTGAGTTTCAACACACTCACTGTTCCAATGTGCATGTTTTACCAAAATCAGGGAAATTGAATGAAAGATTCAAATTGACTTGACACTTATAATGTGTTACCATCTCCCAGATTTGGGTGAAACATGCACATTGGAACAGTGGGTCTGTGTTGAAACTCAAAGTATACAGCTTGAATTAAGCATTGGAAAGTACACAGTTTGAAATATATGTATTAAAGCAGTGTGACATCACCAGACCTAGATATGATCGCAGAAGACCACCATTATTTACTTTATTTGCAGTTTACGGTCGATACTTGGTGTAAGAACGCATTGTTGAGGCTTTTGTTGAGGCTTTTGTGCAGCTGAAAAGGGTCACGTCTAGACGCATTGTTGAGCTCAGACAGGCTATTGTATGCTTTGTCTTGTGCGTTCTTACACCAAGTATAAACCCAGTTTACTCTGTGTAATAAAATCGTAAAAAATTACAATAAATATTATCCCACACTGTTTGCAATGGTCTTTCATTTGATGGAAACTTTACTTGAAGGTTTACGATCACTTTAATCAAAGTAAAAAAAAAAAAATTATTTAGAGAAAAATTAAACAAAAATTAAAAATAATGGAAAAATTTGTGCAAAAGAAAAAAATCAAAAAATCAAAAATTTAATTTAGAAATTTGAAATTGAAATATGAGAGTATGGCACTGGGCAATGTGCTGAACAAGTGCAGCATGATGTAAGCTCTCAGAATATATGAGAGACTATATTGTGTGTGACCAGGCTTAGATAAGGACATAGAGGGTGAGGCTTGGTGCCCTGGGGGTGGGGACATGCTCCTAAGGCATGTAAGGGTAGTGGGTGAGTTGAGTAAGTATATCATGATGTAAAGTGCAGGAATATATGAGGGTATGGGGTCGGGCAAGACTTAGTATAGGACATAGAGGGTAGGTTCAATAAGTGTAACATGGTGTAACCTTTCAGCATATATGAGGATATGGGATCAGGCTAGGCTCAGTTTAGGAGATAAGATAGAGGGTAGGGCTCGGTGCCCAGGGCTGAGAGCATGCTCCTGAGAGTAGTGTATGGGTTGAATAGTGCAACATGGTGTAAATTTCCAGAATATATGAGGATATGGGCTCAGACTAGGCTTAGCTTTGAAGATAGAGGGTGGAGCTTGGTGCCCAGCTGTATAGCATGATGTAACCCCACAAAATATATGAGGGTATGGGGTCAGGCAATGCTTAGTTTAGGAGATTCAATTCAATTCAATTCAATTCTTTATTGGCACTAACACAATTCACATTGGTTATGGCCGAGAAACCATATCAAACACACAATAGTCCAGTGTACTACAAGAAATAGTAATACAAAGTGAAAACATGAGTAACAAGTTTAGGAGATGTTGGAGCTTGGTGCCATGGAAGTGGGGATATGCTCCCAAGGTGGTGGATGGGTTGAATATTAAAGTGTACCACTATGTAAGCACCATAAATATATGACAGTTTGCCGAAAGAAGAGAAAGGGTGAGGTCGAGAAGCTGTGGACAAGAAAAATCTCAGTCCAAAACTTTGACATTTTTGCTTTACTTTTGCTAGACAGAGACAATGACCTGCACAGGCATCTGATCTTTTCCCATGACTGGTACCGCGACTTGTTGAAATTAATTTATTTAATTGGAATATGTTTCTGCATAACAAGTAAACCCACAAATCCAAAAATGTTTGGCATCATACTGACTAGCATCAATAATGAGGCAGTTATATACATGAATGTTTACTGAAATACTACCCGGTACCCCAGATTCAGGAAATCGACTGGCCTACACTGTTAGATACATATGTCCCAAGGCCTAAGAGATTCAAAAAGGTTCAGGCAATCCTGTGTCATTTAGATGTGTATGTCATGCCTTTTTATACGCCCGCCCAAAAGGCGGACGTATTATGTGATGGCGGTTCCCGTCCGTCTGTCTGTCTGTCCGTCTGTCTGTCCGTCCGTCTGTCCGTCCCCCGTGTCCGGTCTATATCTGGAACAGTTTTCTATCTAGTTCTAATTTTTGATGAGACTGAGTGGATACCCTATGGGGAGACGATGTGTCGCGTACCAAAATGAAGGTCGAGGTCAGAGGTCAAAGGTCACTGGCCTAAAAAAAGGAAATCACTGAAGTGTTCGTGTCCGGTCTATATATGTGAACGTTTTCTATCCACAGTTGCAATTTTTTGTGAGTGGATACGCCAGGTGAAGACGATGTGTGTCGCGTACCAAAATTGAGGTCGAGGTCAGAGGTCAAAGGTCACTGTTGCCTAAAACCAGGAAATCATTGACCATTGACAGTTTTCTATCTACAGTTCTAATTTTGGTGAGTGGATGTCCTGGGGGTGAACGATGTGTTGCATACCAAATGTAGGTCGAGGTCAGAGATCAGAGGTCAAAGGTCACTGTGACCTAAAAATCAGGGAATCATTAAAAATTACTAATTTTTGTGAGTGGATTCAATAGGCGGAAATGAAGACTTTAAGTGTCGCATACCAAAAATTAGGTCAAGGTCAAAGGTCACTGTGACCCCAAAATCAGGAAATTATTAAAAATAACATTTTTTGTGTTAGTAGATACATTAGGGGGACACGATGTGTCACATACCAAAATGTAGGTCAAGGTCAAAGGTCAAGGTCAGTGACTCCAAACTCGTAAAATTGTTAAAAATCATGATTTATTGTGTCCATTGAGAAATTACGGGGAGATGGTTTGTCATGAACCAAAATTTAGGTCAAGGTCAAAGGTCAAGAAATCATTAAAAGTCACATTTTCATATGCCTGTCGAAGACGAGGTCGTGTAATGCGATGTTGCGTTCTGCCCATTCATCCATTAACATTTGTTGTCCATGCGATATCTCTAGTTTCAATGTTTGGATTGGTACCAAACTTTGAGTATACCTTACTCGCATGGCAAAGAGGAGCCATACATTTGAGAACAATTTGTCAGAGGTCAAGGTCCCAGTCCCCAAAAAGTGAATGGAGTTTAGCTGAATATATGTGTTGGGTTGGAATATTTAAAGATCTTTCCCCTGCATGTATATGGTATTGTCCTGTGGAGTTGTCTTCCATGTTTGAAACCGCTACATTTAGTTAAACTGTTGTGAAATAAAAACCATACATTTACTAATTTAACGGGAAGAGGGGTCCTTTATGAACTTCACACCTGTTTATTAAGAACAAAGGTTTACTTCATCACTTTCTTCTTCCTTCATGAAAAATTCTCTCGTCTGAAAGGAATCCATTTGCAGGAAAACTACTATTTTTTCTTGTGTTTTGACTATTGTCGATTTCAGTGTGGGATATGTCATGTATGTGAGCTCTCAGCTCTTGCTTCAAGGTCAACTACAGTGTAGTTACCTAAGAGTTAAGCTCATTTTAGTTTATCTTTCAATATAACACATGATATATATGTTACATTCTCAGAAGCACAAAATTGTAGACCTTTCTCTGGATTGCTACCTACCAATTGGAATCAAGACTATTAAACATCCTTGAAATTTGGACCAATGTAATTCCAGATATACGGGCGTATATTGAAGCCCCTTGGGCTCTTGTTATTTGAGTTTTCGAACACCTGTTTTCCCCTCCCCGGTGGACCTCCGCCCTCCCCTCCCCCCACACACACATAAGTCATAGAAAGGCGAATGTAAAAATAAACAATAACAAATATATCCACAATGCCAGTTTTGGTAAACAATTGCAAAATTTAGACAAAATATCAATTGAGTGAAAAATACAAAAATTTGGGCGATCCAAATCCAGATTCCTGCAGTACCACATGTCCAGCTATAAACCAACTGGCATTGGTATGAGGAATCCAAGACGAAACAAGCAATATACAGCACAATGATTGGATAGCACAAACGGAGCGCCACTAGCTGTCATTCTGAATCAGCGGGGAAACAAGGAGAGTAGTTGAGTGAGTGAATAGAATTAACGTCGCTTTGAACATTATTTCAGCTCATATCCCGACAAGGAGTAGTTAAGGGATGTAGAGTATTAAATCCATCTAATATTTCAATCTCCCTTTCAAAAATCAATGACCCCCCCCCCCCCAAGATTTGAGACAAATTTCAATTTGTGGTTCTAATAAATATGATCGCCCTCTAAAATCATTGAACCACAAAGAAATAATGGATTATATGCGTGATTTTGGACTATTTTGTCAACTTCCTGTTCTAATAAATTTGATCATCCCCAGATTTTTTGATGGGAAATTTCACTTCCTGTGATTGAATTATAGAGGGATCACTGTGTGCACTGTCTGATAATCAGATTTGAGTTAAATAAGTATTTACCTGGATCCATGGTTCTAAGGACAATGCTTCCATTATTTTTCAAAAGCCAGGCAGGAAATCCACCCTGTAAATATGCAAACGAAGAAAAGCCTAGAATGTATATCTATAGGACATAATCATGATAACATCACATTCTCCCTGAAAGTTTCTAAAAAATATATCTCAATCTAAGACAAGGCAAATCTGACACTCGTTCACATTACAAAGAACAATACTTGAAACAGTCTGAAACTTATTAAACTATAGAGCCTAATTTGGAAAGGATTTTAGCTCCCTTGTTGTCTCTAAATTGTAGAGCATTTGTCGTGTAAATATCAGCCTTAATAGTAAGAAATTTAAGAATATTCCTATAGTCCAACTTCTAACAGTAACAGTCCCATTGGAAATCCTTCAGCACATTTGCCTCAATATTAAGGCTTACTTAGGTATGGCACACATAAAATCTACATTCCTGGATATGATTTTCCAATTTCTCCTGAGAAATGGGGTAATATGTGTAAAAAAACAACAACAAAGGATTTACATGCTCTGATTCCCATCCAAAAGTACATGTACTACATACACTACAAACCAATTTACATTACATGCACATTGAAACCTATGAATACGGACACCTGGGTAAACCGACCAACCTCTAAATAATGACATTACATGTATCTTGGGTTGCAATACTTAAATTTGAGGTATTTTGAACCTTGATAAACCAGAACCCTGTCAAAACCAACACTATAATCTGGTCTCAAGCATGGAACCTTGGCTCACACAGGTTTCACTGTACATATATATAGGATAATTGATATCGAGAATATCAAATAGTAACACATGTTGTATACTTACAAAATCCCATTCTGCACAAATGTAAGGACCAGGTCTGAGAATTACAAGCAACCCAATATCCTGGGCAAGTTGGATGAACTCGACAATATCTCTGCCTCCTGTGAAGTCATATTGCCCGGGTGTTAGCTCGTGATAATTCCATGGAATATACCTGAAATATCATAGTTGAACATCATTATTGAACAGGATTTAACATGTTCAACCCATGCAACCATTTGATTTCATGTATATTTTAATAGCTTTTCCTACGAAGTAGGCTACCACCTGCAAATTGTCCGGTAGTCAGTGAGTCTACCCAAATCATTTTGTTGGCAAAATAAGGAGAACCGTTGACATTAGAACCATCATGAAGCTGCATTAGAGGACTGTAACCAGCAATTTCTGAGCTGACCTACTTTTGATGAGAATTTCTGGTGATTTTGATGAAAATCACTGGTGATTCTAACTTGGGCTGTGCCCATCTTGATGATTATTGGTATCAGAGATTTTCAGATGCGCAGCTTCTTATTATTTTTTTATTGACAGTTTTACACAAAATTTCCCAACTCTCATTCCAACATCTCTGTGATGTGATGGATGAGAGGGATTCTTTGAGTAATAAGACCTTTCGACCTTGAGGGGTCACATTCCCACCCTACATAAGTGTAATTGCCACCCAGTTCATTATATGTCAACAGTAATGATAAAGAGTTCTGGAATTAAGGTGAGTACGTACCATTTATATAGGATGTGAAGAGTACTACTTTCGACCTTCTTTATTAAAGGATTGAACAGTCTGAATGACTACAGGTATTATGCAATGTGACCCAGAAAGGTAGAAGGCATACAGAATGGAATCAACATTTTTTTTCTATACATTTACTCCAAAAGAAGAAAATACTTCCCGACTTACATGTACCTACCCATATTCTAGTTGAAGGTCCTGTTTCCATGGTCACAACAAATGAACCTTTTTCAATTATGACCTACATGTAGTCTGGGTTGTAGCCAGGATATCTTGACGGTTGGAGCACTTTAGCTTCAAAAGAGCATGTGAGGGGTTCACTGCCAATGTATGAGAAGAAGGAGCACATCTAGGGGGAATTTGTATGAATTTTTTTATTCGATAGTGGGCATCCTCTCTCTCCCCCCTTGACTATGGGAATGATATTACATGCAGTATGAATGAGTCTGTTGTGAATTTTTGACAAGTTTTTCTAATCATCATTATAGAAAATACAAGTGAATCATGGTAGGGAGTAATTCTTACACCTGAACTGCATTCAGTCCTCCAGCATACATCTTCATGAGTCTATCTCTCCAGTAATACTCTGGTACTCTGCTATAATGAATGCTCCCTGATATGTAACGGAAAGGCTCCCCATCCTTCAGGAATGTATCCTTCTCATAGTCTATGATGAAACTTCTATTAACACCATCCACCTGTAAATTATACAAAATACAAAACTTCAACCTTCACCTCTTAAGGATGTCCGCTGGTGGTAAATCAAAGTAATTAACTTTTTGAATAATGTGTGTTGTTGCATTCATAATTGCGTAATATGAGAAAAAAACAAAGGAAAAAATATAGGTTGGTGTGCATTTTTTAGCTGTAGGCAACGTCAAGTGGACTGACCCATGCTCAATTTGATAACCCAGAAATCATAGGGAATAGCCCTAGTTTTGAAGCATATTCATGAAAAATTCATATAAATAGTATTTAACTTTTTCTTATATTCTGTTTGCAGATAATCACATTGTCTATCAAAATTTATCAAACAGGATGGATGTTGGTGTGCCAAATTCTCGGCTAGAAGGCTTTTAAAGGAAATCCCTATCGCTTAACCTAGGAAAGGGAGATAACTCAACAGGAAAAACAGGCAAAATGGCTGCCAAAGCCAAAAACCACCAGCGGACTTCCTTAAGGTTTTGAGGTCCCTAGCAATAAGGCCACAGCAATTAGATTTTTTTGTTTCACTGGCTGATTTTACTTCTTTTCAAGATTGACGGTGATAATAAAAGTAAAAATAGAGCTGAAATTTTGAACTGCACCCCTTTCTTTATTTTTATTACTGCCTCCAATCTTAACTCATTGCCTACCTACGGCAAGCCGCTGTGAGCGGCTCACGTTTCTTTAACTTGCGCCGGAAAGCCGCGGCTTCTTGACAGCCTTATCTAAACACACAGGTCTGTGATTGGTTGTTTCGGCCTCGGTAGCGAAAATTGACCAATTAACGCTTCCGTACGAATCACTGGTTACATTCTTTTCAGCCTCGATTTAGAGTTTATTACATTGGGAATCTCCAAATTACGTCATGTCATGTGACAATTTAGTGGGGAAACTCCAAAAATGGTGGCTGCAGTCATCTTGTGGTTTTGTTTTCTCCTGACTAGACAAAATACAAGTTCAAGAACGGTTTCCATCATCAGATTTTATTTATACGAATCACCAAAGCATCAAGGATTGTAAAAATATATAGATCTCATGAAATGCGACAAATGAAAGGGGTTTTCCAAGCATGGCGTCACCATCCCGTGTGGGCGAAGTAACTTCGTAAGTTGTGCGAGTTTTTTTTCTTCTCCCGACTTGAAAAAAACAACAAACAATTCAAGAATGGTTTCCATCATAAGTTTTTATTTATATGAATCCCCAAAGCATAAGAATTGTAAAAATATATATTTACCCTACCTACGGTACCCATGGAAAAATCTTAGGAGTTAGGGCCATTATTATAACCATATGCAGAAATTAATATTTTTGCATAATTTATTCCGGCCAGTTGTGAATATTTATTCCATAGGCAAAGAGTTAAAAAAAAAAGGAAAATCAGCCTGTGAAACAAAAAATAAAATGTGTGTAGCCTAAGATTTGGAATATCACGTCAGTTTTAGCTTGATCATATTGCAATGTGCTTAAATATCTGAAAGCTGTTTACTCAGGGAATAATAATTTTGCATAATTTGATCCTTCTGATAACTACAAGTAATTTTTTTGAAATTAATAGCTTGTGAAAATTTTGTGTTCAAATTTTCTCACTTATCCCTCCTCATAGTCACAATTTCATCAAAACTATTTGAAATTCTATATTCTTAGAATTTCAAACCCCCAACAGGAGTGAAAAATATGCTTCAATATATGCCTACAAATAATTTGACTTCAGTATTGGTATTTGACTCATCGCCTCCCCCAAATGTATCTACTCACACAAAATATTGTGATTTTTTATCACTTTCCGATTTTGGGGTCACATTAACCTTGACTTCAATCTCTCTATACTTTATGATCTCCTGGTTTTGGGGTTACTGTGAGACCTTGACCTATGATAATGACCTCAATTTTGATATGTGACACATTGTCTCATACTCATGTAACTACTGACAAAACTAGAGCCTATGGGCTTTAATGAGATCTGGTAGCTGGGTTATTGGGGGATAAGTTTGTAATGAAATAAACGCACAAAATTATGTATTTAATTTCAAGTTAGGCACAGGTGGCACCAGGCACGAATGTATGTGGCTAAAACGCAATCACAAGTTACATCCTGTGACAAGGTATATGAAGGGCCGTTCGCGCCATAAACGCATCCTTTAAACGTTTTAACTTCTTAAACGTTTAAAAATTGTAAAGCTTTAAAAAGTTTAAACGTTTAAACTTGAACCAACCAATCAGATGTTATGAACTGACATTTTCCTGTTAAAAAGCAAACGTTTCCAGTTGTAAATTCGCGACTTCAGACGTTTCCTGTCAAAAGAAAAATTCGGTCTTTTAAAGGTTTCCGGTTAAAAGGATAACGTTTCCGGTTGTGATCGTCCAATCAGATTTTCACGGGGCGATTTAGTCCGTCCGTAGGGACTAATGGTCCTGTATTTTAGTCAGGAAAAACTTGAGCACATTTGGTACCGTTGCCAGGGTGACTGGTTGTTTATTTAACTGCTTTAGGTTTTGAGAGGAAGAGCAGAAGAAAAGAGTCCTCAAGTTATTCAGCTACTGCGGATAGTTTGGTCAACTATTTTTGCTAGATTTTGTTTCACCTGGTCTATATTAGTGAAGTTAAATATTTTCTGCTATTCTTATATATGTTCATATGTCATTTTCACAGAGATTTCCTGCTTTAGAGCAGGAATACAAAATGGATACTATTCAGAGGTTGACTTAGAGTGTTTTCCTGAAAGGATGTCATAAATCACTGGTTGATAAAAACTTTATTTAGAACACTTAACAAATACAGAAGAAAATAGTTTAAGGCAGACTTATCATATGTTTGCCATGTTGGCAAGAAATTCTAATTTTCTAGGCTTCCATTCTCGCAGAAATTATATACATGTACACGGTATGTAACTTTTGAACTATCACACAAACATCCCCTCCACCAGACCCTCTATACCATTTAGAGCATAGTCACATGCATGACCTAGGTCAATGGCTTGGTTCACTTAGCTGATAGGGTTACTTGATAGGGTCAAACTCCAAACTTTAGATAGCATGCAGTGCTCTACATGTACAAGTCTGCATACAACCATTGTCAGAATTTGTAACCTTCCAAACTAGGGGTGTACCTAGTACCTTATTGAGAGAAATGTGTGAGACTACAAATTGTATGGCTCTTCGCCATGGGGACTGAACATCAAAGAGTTAGTGGAATTATTCCAACAGCCTATTTTACATTTAAATAGCCCCGTTTCAGTGCCTAAGGCTCTAGTTTATTTGGGCCACGTGTATTCCAACATCTACACCAACACGTGCAAATCTCCACTGGCAAATGTTTCGGGTATGTAGTGTATTTTAACCAATGAAAACCATTCTTACAAATAAGGTTTTGGAGAATATCTTTGGCACCGGGACAATTTGCGCAGAACATGATGCACGGTGGGCGTGAGGAATACAATATGCGCGAATATTTGTAAGGGTTATTTTGATTGGTTCAAACAGACTACATACCGGAAACGTTTTGCCAGTGGACACGTGTTGATGTTGAGGTTTGAACATACGCGGCAGCAATAAGAAAATCTGACTGGACGATCACAACCGGTAACGATTTCCCTTAAACCGGAAATGTTTAAAAGTCTCGAATATATACTACTGTAAACGTTTGCCTTTTGACAGGAAACGTCTAAAGTATTGGACGTTACAACAGCAAACGTTTGCTTTTGGACAGGAAAGGTCTTCCAAATGTCAATTCATGACATCTGATTGGTTGGTGCAAGTTAAACGTTTAAATTTATTAAACGTTTGGATTCATGGCGCGAACGCCCGTCTTAAAAGGTACCGACATAATGAAGTTGAACATACCAAAAAAAGGCTGTCCTAGAATAAAAGTAACTCCGAAAATGGAAGCCGAAATATAGAATATTATATCACAATGACTTCCATTTTCGGAGTTACTTTTATCGTAGTTTATGTGAAATTGATCTGTGGGAACAATGAAAGGTAGTCCTATAATGAGGGAGGTTGCACACGTTACGCTAACCATGTGTTACTCAATTAATTTCCTTCCAATTAGACACTACAGTAGGTGCTCATCCAAACTTGACTCAACCAAAATAGCTGAATTTTGCTCTTTATCTTAATATAATATCTTTACATAATTCCTCCAATACGTCAGTTCGGGATTTCAGATGAACACCATGACCACCATGTTAATTTAACCAGCATAAAGAAAGCAATATGATACCTTCTTTAACATGGTATTGTTGGTGTTGCGTTGAAACTGCAAACTGACCTGTTGAGAATTCGATCGAAAAAGGGGCCAGTGGAATGAAGTCTAGGCCTAAATACCCACAGGGCATTAAGGTCAGTTTGTACAGAACATACATGTACCTAAGGGTAAATAAGAGAGATTATAGCTAGGGGTAAATAGAGATTGATTTAGTGTTATGAGTGAGAAGGGCTGGACATCAAGGTTGATGATGGTTATGTCACAAGTTAGGATAAGACAAGACATGTATTACACTTTCTGGATATCCCACAGGTTGACTGGTGGAGTACAAGATAGGAAAAGATTATAAGATATGTTACAGCTTGCTCTTGTGAGAAAAGCAAACAGTGGCCTGCAAAGGTGATAATGAGACAATGGTAGCCAGGTTGGCTGCTATGGTAGAGCATCTCTCACATATACACCTAACCAGCTAAACTGTATAATTTTCTCAGCAGGGTCCAAGCTTTGGTAAAGTGACGATACCAGTCTGCCATACTTTAGAGCGTATTAATCTCATATTTTGTGGGAAAACAATGAACAGAGTAATATTTAATGCAGATAAGGGATCAAATATATGCCAAGTGACTATTAGTGACTAAATATAGACATACAAAAGCAATTCAACCACTAAGGATCCCCAAAACTCGTCTCTATGGAACTACTTTCATGCAGCGTGAGTCAGTTTGCACATTTGTCCATTTCCCTACAGCATTCTAAAGAGCCTCTGGCTTACGCCAGATCTCAAAAAGTAAATTTTCAATGATTTCCTGATTTTGGGGTTAGTGACCTTGACCTTTGACATCAATTTTGTTTTGTGGCTTATGCATCTACTGACACAAAAACAAGTGATTTTTACTAATTTCCTATTTTGGATTCACAGTGACCTTTGACATCGACCTCAATTTTGGTATATGTAACACCTTTTATCTCTAATAAATTCACAAACAAAAGCCAATACATGTACTGGCTTCAATATATGGCCGCACAATAATTTGACCTCAAATCAATTTTGGTATGTAGCACACTGTCTCCCCTAATATATTCAATGACACAAACAATTGCAATTTCATTGAATTCCTGATTCTGGGAGTAACAGTGACCGTGACCTCAATTTTGGTACTAGACACATGGTCTCCCCATAATGTGTCTATTGACAAAAAAATTCATGATTTTTAATGATTTCCTGATTTTGGAGTTATAAGTTATTACAGCGACCTTGAAATTGAGCTTTACCTCAATTTTGGCATGTGACATATACCAGTAGTCTACTTACTGACACAAAAAATTATAATGATTTCCATATTTTAGGGTCAGTGACCTTCGGCATTGAACTAAATATATGCTATGCATCATTGCCCTCTAAGAGTTCCACTCCCAAATTTCCAATCATTTCATGATTCTAAAGGTCCCAGATTAAACCTTGACCTCTGACCATGACCTCAATTTTGATACACAATACATCATCTTCACCTGGTGTATTCAATCACACAAAACTGCAACTGTAGATAGAAAACTATCACATATTTTGACTGGGCATGAACAGATGGAAACACCCATCACATAATACTTCTGCCTTTTGGGTGGCCATATAAAAATAAAAAAATTTCCATGATTTCCTGATTTTTAGACCAGTGACCTTTGACCTCGACCTCAATTCGGTACGGGACACATCCATGGGCATCACCAGTATATCTTGAGAGGGGGTCGTTTCCTAAGCTTACTTACTAGAGAGCCCAGTACTGTGCTGTCCAACAAAGAAAAATAACATGCAATGGGGATATCCCACATTAATCCTTGGACATTGCTGTCTTGCCAGTGACACTGGTGTAAAGCATGTGGGCTACTGTGAGCTTTGGGTTGTCCTCATGATCTCTCCCCTATGTTTACAAGATGGAGCAGGTTTTTCAACTATTGATAACTGGTGTAAATGTGATAATATGGATAAAATATTCCCACCATTCCAAGAAAGGACCAACAAGTTTACATTTATGATAACCCTGGTAACCTCAAGTCGAAAATATACCAATAACATCGATTAAAAATTCTGGGTTAAAGACATAGGGAATCGCTTGAATTGATGAACCAGAGCTCAAGCGGACAGCCAGGTGTTGGTGCACCACCTGATTCCATCTAGGCCAGACAGCATTGTCCAGGGATTAACTTGAACTATATTGCAAATTGCCCACTGGGCACTAAGCGGGAGTCGTTCACAGCAAATGACTACTACCCCATGCCCCGTTTGACATCATCTCCACCTAGTGAATCCGCTAACAACAAATTGCAACTGAAGATAGAAAATTGTCACACAGATATAGACGGTAGACCCGACATGAATAAACAGATGGAAATCTTCATCACATAAATGTCTAGCTGCCTTTTGAATGGGCGTAGAAAAAGGGTGCCTCATTTTTAAAAAATTTAATCCTGGATATGTTTGTATAATAGCCCCAAAATGTAAGCTCTACTCAACTTGAGGCAGCTAAAGTGGTCCAACTTCTCTAAGCTTCAAAAATATTTCAAAGTACAAGGATTTCGCTCAGTGATGACCCTCTCTAAAAACAGTTATCAGTTTACTGGAGTTGGATTGGTATTTTAGAGTAAATTCTGACTGTTGTCATATGGCATGAAAAGAGATGCAAGATGAAACAACAGAGAGTTGCAGAAAATGGATGCATATGCCTTTTGGGGAGCACACAGACGTGGTTTATTGGCACAGCCGGTGAAATGAATGGATAAATTATATATCTCAGTGAGGTATAAGTGAAAGGGATCTGTCACATTTTTGCTGCAGCGAGGTTCAAATGCCAAGTTTTTGAATGGGCTCCAACTTCCACAATTGACATAGCGGTGAGTTCTGATGGTCTCATAGCCTGCATTCTCATGGCATCAGATCGTATCCTACTGTCCTACATGTACTACCCTCATACAGCACTGGGGTTGAAATCATGGCGAGCAGCTTTTGTGCTCATGGCTCTCGGCCAATCAGCATCGTTCGCTTGTAAATGGAACGGAGTGGGACAGCAATTGTCACAGCTAAACAAGATGTTGTATCATATGTTCTTGTGTAATAATTTAGCATAAAACTTGTTACTTATTGTATGAGATTTGCTGGATGTTTTCTCCATCTCTCTCATATGCAGATACATGTACATGTAACATGCTCTCTGTGTCAATCAAAATCGACACAAACCGAATGTGCATGCATGCCACATTTTTTTTCTGCACAGTGCAGTCAGAGGGAGTTACATTGACAGTTTAGGAGGTTACACACTCTGACATTGGAAGAATGCTATAGCCCCGGGCACTGTCAGTATTTCAGACCAGCATATGTTAGCAGTATAAATGTAGGCCTAGGGACTTAGCACCCCTTTAGACATGTTAGATACCCTTAGCAAACTGAGGAGTACTCCTCACAAGCAGTGTACCCAGAGGTGTACCTAGAGGAGTACTCCTCAAATATGCAAATGCAGAGGAGTACTCCTCGCTACACTGCACAGACTCTGTCTTATGAAGCCCCCTACTCCTCACTACACTGCAGAGACTTTGTTTTCCAAGCCCCCTACTCCTCACTACACTGCTGGGACATAGCCTGAAATCCCCTACTCCTCCCTATACTGCAGAGACTCTACCATCTGCCTGCCTACTCCTCAGGGTACACTGCTAACTTTGACCTAGTTTCCCTTGCATGAGTTACACCCCTTACAGAACTCTCTGCTGCAGAATGGTAGATTTAAACATCAACTGATTTTAAAAAAGGCGGGCAAATAGGTGAAGTCTTTGTTACAAGTGGTGGGTGATTAGATCTTCTTTTGTATGATGTAGAACTTTCAATATGGAAGATAAATTAGAAGGTGGGCATATTGAAAGGATTGTTCATGTAAGTTGTTATTCAGTGAATTTGTTCATGATATTGATACAATTTCCATGTGAACCTAGTAAAGTAGCAGTGAGTTGTTGTACATGTATCAAATGAATGTAAGAATTTTTAGTGGCCCATTTCTTGAAAGACAATTTTAATCATTATAGTGTCTTGTGAGTGAATTAAAAAGAGCTACTAACACAGGTGCATAATAACTCTGTTAGGTGAATAGATAGCAGCATTAACAGCTTGAACCATAAACATCAAGACTGATTTAGTTGCTTGCAGCTCTAATATTCTGATTGTATTCCCAAAGTATTTAATTACATGATCACCATGATAATTGTAACTCAGGGTACTCCTTAGCCTACACTGCTGCATACACTGCAGATTCTACTGGAGGAGTACTCCTCTGCCTACACTGCTACCTCACTTAACCCTTTCACCGATTAAACCTGGTGTACGGGGATAACGAGAGTGCCACCCGTACGACCATCCCCGGTTGACCGGGTTAGCTTTAAACCTGTTGGCCATCACGATGGGTACAGCACTTTTATTTTTTTGCATTCGTTTGAACGGAAACCTATCAAACACTGTATACTTCTGGAAAGTCAAAACCTTGATCAATTTGATTCTCGAAATTGTTTGTTTGTTCCGCAAAAGAAATAAAGCAAAATTAGATGTTGAACGAAAAAAATCGGAGCGAAAAATGCGTTTTTTTCCACATACCGTGTGACAGGCCTCTCGGCAGCAAGCCGCAGAAATGAAAAAAATCATCGAAAACCTCATCCTAACTCCTGTATTTTTGATGTTACACGACTGGTAAAGCGTGGTGAATATTCCCCAGACGATTAAAACTGCCAACGACAACCGGCAAAGTTTATTTCCATATTTTTACGAGTCTTGATCCACAAAGTTTGACAACCAACTTTCTATTTCGCCCAAGATGGTTGCCGCCTTCGGACGACGAGCCAATCGGTATGCGTAATTTCGCCCACGTGACCTCCATCCGCCAACAGATAAGAAGCGCGTAGACAGTGGCTGGAAAAATGGAATTACATCATTTTCAATCCAATCGTATCCTCCGTTTTATTTTTGCCATCCGTCCCAGGTCATGTCATGTACAGAAAGGGGAAAGCCCACGCTTTCCAATGAGAGGTCAAACATTGCAAATGGCCGAGTACAACTCGAGATAAACACTGTCAAATGCGATCGAAAAAAGACGATTTCTCCGTTGAATTTTGACGTTTTCAAGTCGAGAAAGCCGGGGAAAGCGCATTCTCTTGAAGTAAAACCTAATTTTGTATGCTATTTTATTTATTTTGCTATAAAACTGGAGCAAATAACACCGGAGTGTTCATTGTGGAGACGGGGTCCCTATGTTTTTCTACAAATCTCAGACGCACACGTTTTCTAACATTCCAAAGACAACATATACAAATTTTAACAGTTCTCAGGGAATTGATCGTCAGCAGGTCACTTTTGTCAGGGGAAATAATCGGTGAAAGGGTTAAATAATTGGGATACTCCTCTGATGCAGTGTAGTCTGTCGTGTAGCCAGAGGAGTACACTGCCACCTACACTGCACTCTACACTGCAACAGAGGAGTACACTGCCACCTACCCTGCAGTCTACACTGCAGCAGTTGAGTACACTGCACCAGAGGAGTACTCCTCAGACTGCACTGCAGGCTACACTGCAGCCTACACTGCAACCTCATTTACATAATTGGGACACTCCTCTAGCTACACTGCAGAACACTGCATACTACACTGCTACACTGCAGCCTACTCCTCCAGCTGATGCAGTGTAGTTGCAGTGTACACTGCACACTATCATGACTATCCTATAGGTACTCCTCTGACTACACTGCACTACTCCTCAGTTTTATGTTATTATTTTATAATTATTTTTTACTTTTACTGACCAATTTTTTACCTATTACCTCTTTAATATTGTTGATTTCCCAGACTGTTTTTGTCATTCATACATAAATACAGAATAAAGATTGAATTACTGGTATATTGTGTTGAATGTCTTAGTCTTGGCGAGGGTCCACTTCATGACTTGTCAACATTGACGTGAAATGAAGTTGTCCTGTTTATGAAGGACTTTTGGAAAGAATGAATTATCCTTCTATTTCCCTGTAACTAAAACAGGACGTGTAATTTCTCACAACATGAATATCAGATGTATGATTTCAGATACTCGCTGGCAATAAACACATGTAATTTATAACACTCCAGATGGATTTGAATACAATGTCAATTCGATAACTATTCTATATAGCATGAGCCTGTTGTTGTTGTTGGTTCGGAAATCCCTCCTTTCAGACTAGGAGCACCCTCTTACAGAGGTATTTAGAAGCTTGCAGTAACCCCACCGCTTACTAGGGTGGTCGAGACAGGGTCAGTAGCAGTCGAGGCCCCATGCTGTGCAGCCTGGCCAGTAACTTCTTTACAGTGCAGTGACACCTCCTGACTGTACATATAGACCCGTCTCTTTTTCTGACCAGGTGTACGTGTGCGATGTCCTACCATGAGAGAATTTATATTGCGGTCTCTAATCTGCTAATTGACAGTGGGTACTATTAACCAGGGTTAGATGCAGGATTTTGGCCAAAGTCCTTGTTTGAAAATAGCTTTGTCGTTATTTGAACAAGCTGAGTAGCTAGGTCCTCCGCCAAGTAGCCTGTTTGAGAGCATGCAGCATATACGCTTCCAATATCTCCTTAAATATAACTTGGAAAGTGGATATGTGTATGTGTAAAGAGACGTTTATCTGGAATTGTTGAGACAATCTGAGGAGGTTTGGGAAGCAGTAATGGGTAGTGTAACACTGGAATGTACATGTAAGTCTGTAGTTGTATATGGATTTGTGGATGGTGAGGTTTATAAATCGATGGGTGGAATAGATCAAGATATCGCGTTCACAACACAGATGGGTACAATATGCGTGAGTGAAATCCAAGATGGTCAATGGCAGCCATCTTGGATTACATACTACCTCAATGAAAATCAATACCAATGGCTGTCTAACTGATGTGAAGCACCCTCTCGAGTTTGAAGTCGATTGGTCAAATTGTTCTCGAGATATCACGTTCACAAGATCCGAGACGGATGGAATCCAATATGGTCAATGGCAGCCATCTTGGATTACGTACCTCAGTGAAAATCAATACCAATGGCCGTCTAATTGATGTGAAGCACATTCTCAAGTTTGAAGCCGATTGGTCGATCTGTTCTCGAGATATCACGTTCACAAGATGTGGGATGGACAGAATCCAATATGGTCAATGGCAGCCATCTTGGATTACGTACCTCAGTGAAAACCAATACCAAATGCTGTCTAACTGATGTGAAAAACCTTCCCAACTTTGAAGACGATTGGTTGATTTGTTCTTGAGATATCGCGTTCACAAGATGTGGAACGTAGTGAATCCAATATGGTCCATGGCAGCCATCTTGGATTACGTACCTCAGTTAAAATCAATACCAATGGCCGTCTAACTGATGCGAAGCACGTTCTCAAGTTTGAAGTCGATTGGTCGAACTGTTCTCGAAATATCGCGTTCACAAGATGTGGGATGGACAAAATCCAATATGGTCAATGGCAGCCATATTGGATTACGTACCTCAGTGAAAATCAATACCAATGGCCGTCTGACTGATGTGAAGAACCTTCCCAAGTTTGAAGTCGATTGGTTGAATTGTTCTCGAGATATCGCGTTCACAAGATCTGGGACGGATGGAATCCAATATGGGCAGCCATCTTGGATTACGTACCTCAGTGAAAATCAATACCAATGGCCGTCTGACTGATGTGAAGAACCTTCTCAAGCTTGAAGTCGATTGGTGGAATTGTTCTTGAGATATCGCGTTCACAAGATGTGGGACGAACAGAATCCAATATGGTCGATGGCGGCCATCTTGGATTACTTACCTCAGTGAAAATCAATACCAATGGCCGTCTAACTGATGTGAAGCACCTTTTCAAGTTTGAAGTCGATTGGTCGAATTGTTCTTGAGATATCGCGTTCACAACATGTGGGACGAACAGAATCCAATATGGTCGATGGCGGCCATCTTGGATTACGTATCTCAGTGAAAATCAATATCAATGGCCGTCTAACTGATGTGAAGCACCTTCTCAAGTTTGAAGTCAATTGGTCGAATTGTTCTCAAGATATCGCGTTCACAAAATGTGGGACGGACGGAAGGACGGACGGACGGCTAGCATTTCCAAGTCCTCCCACCACTTCGTGGCGGAGGACAAAAAACTAATTTTGCAAAATGCTAATATCACTCAAATGGTGTTGAACATGCCAAAACATTGTCAGTTTGTGTTCTTTGAGTGTTTTACTGTGCCTTTTGCCCCTGATATTCACTTTAATCTATGAGTTTTCTAAAATAGTCATTTATTTTGTGGAAAAATGGTCATTTGATTTTATAGTTGTGTCCTTTTTAAGGACGCTGTGAGACCCTGTATCTAACTCTGTTAACTTTCCCAGATGTCACCGCTGACGAGTCATTAGCGTAGCACCTGTTACTATTACCCTGAGCACTGATCAGCCCAGCAGTACAGGGCTTCGTGTTTAGAATTAGTGCGCGAGCTAAAAATAGCTCACGTCAAAATATTTAGGAGAGGGTATTTAAAAGTCAGACGAGTGATTGCAATATAATACAATATAAAATATGACAGTTTACGTGAGCTAAAATCACTCTCGTGACATGAATTTACGCGAGTGTTTGCGTGCAGGTGAGCTATCACTCGCGCTAAACACGAAGCCCTGCAGTACAACACCAAATCTAATATCAAATCTATGATAGTTGCAGTGGAGCATTGCTGCTCACCACAAATAGCACATGGGCAAGTGGGTGGGGTAATATTGGGTTCAACAGGTCAGAACAAAGGACTATAATAATAATACTTTTATTTACGGAGGGGATTCAATTAGTACAAAACCAATCTTCCTTGAGTCCCTCACACTCGCCCTTACACACAAGTCATTCACACACAAACAAAATAGGAAATGAATTAAAGTAAAATAGAGATGAGACAGAAAATATGAACATACAAAAATACAGCAGAATTGAGTGGCATAGATCTTAAGTCACATCTGCATACATTATGTACAGGCATGGAAATACGCTATAACTACATACATGTATAACTAATTACTACAGTCATGGAATTCCAAACATTGACATGTACATACTATAAATATTTTGACAGAATGAAACTTTCCATGCGTTTTTTGAATACATTTATGTTGGAAGATCTCTTTATATCCAGAGGTAACTGATTCCAGAGAGTCACGCCAGAGTATTTGAAGGCATGTTTGTATGTTTCAGTATTGGGTTTGGGTGGACAAGATTTTGGGTGGCCGTGGAACGTAATGATTTCTGGTAAACTGATGAAGTGGATGTGAATTGCTTAGCTAGATACTCTGGTGCTAGGCCATGTAAACATTTGTACATAAGTATGGATTTGTGATATTTTATTCTGTCATCAATTGTCATCCAGTTCAAATTTTTAAACATTTCCTGACTTGGTGTATTAAAATGGGCATCAAGGATAATTCTGGCTGCTCGCTTCTGAAGGCGAAGGATACAGTCAAGTGACTCTCTGGAGGCAGATCCCCATACTGAGCAGCAATAATCAATGACAGGCAGAACATAGGCATTATAGTACAGGATTCTTGCATGATGTGGCAAGTATTTCTTAATATTTTGCAACAATCTCAGTTTCGATGATATCAGCTGGCACTGTCTCTGGACATGTTTATCCCAGCACAGTTTTTCATCAATAATTACACCTAGTAATTTTTGTTCAGAAACATTTTCAATTTTGTTTTGGTCAAATTGGATAGAAAGATCCTCTTTGAACCTGGCCAACTTTGGTCGAGATCCTATTTTCATACATTTAGTCTTATCAAAGTTTACTGCCATAGTATTGTCTTTGCACCATTGTAATACTGTGGCACTTTCGTTGTTTAATTTCCTTTCAACATCAACTAAATCCTTAGAAGATGTAGAAATCGTTGTGTCATCTGCAAATAGGTCTATGATGCACTGTTGGACATGTAGGGGTAGGTCATTAATGAAAATCAAAAAAAGCAGGGGTCCTAGAATAGATCCCTGTGGTACCCCACCAACTGGACTAACTGGGATATATATCCCACTTGGGATATTAAATCCAAGTTTGGATATTGAAAAACATCCTAATCGTGATATTTTGACCGATTTTCATACTAAACGTCAATGGCGAATTTCGGGATCTGAACTACAAATACAAGATAGAATCCACTTCACAAAACTGCCAATGCGATTGCATAATTTTGCTGATTTTTTCTCGCCAAAATTATTCTCTGTGTTATTGCAATTACACGCATTTATTTATCGTGTTGTTGTTGCAGTATACCAACCTCCCCACAGCGCAGGCTCCATTACCATCCCTGCCACCAATAGCGGAAGTTGACCTTTACTACGTTGCTATGACGTATAGGGGAAACCAACCAACGCACGATTCAGTTTGAATCCGGCCGAACAACTCCTTTAGTGTTGCACATGAGCGAACTACTTTTCATATGCTCTGTCCAGATAAACAGGGAAAATTATCTCCAGATAATTCTTTGTAACGCTAGGTCAACAGAGGTATTATGCAGACTTGAAAAGTAATCGAAATGTTCGGTAAACATCTATTTTACTATATTTGATGTCAATTCCGGCGATGTGCGCGAAGGCCCCGAATCCGGTCCAAAAATCTGACTGGTGGCTGGGGTGTTATTAGACCCCCAGCGAGGTGGTTGGCAGTATACAGGTATATCGTCGCGGCATCAGTTTCGGTCCGTCATGGGTTTCGGAGCTGCCATTTTTAAATAGTATTATCACGTGATCGCGCATGTTGAGTGACGTCATTTCTGGGGCTCTGAACTCTGGTGGGTGATTGCTTGTGGGTTGTTAGAGAAAATGCTGAAACTTCGTTTTGACGCGGTAAATATCTACCGAAACCTTTACACAGCATATATAAATGCTCTATTTGCTAATGCCACTTTTAGAGACTTGAATAATAGGCCATAGCTTCTGTTCACGATGTAGTAGGGATCTCGCCATAGCCTCATTTTTTCTGTCGTCTGTCAAAGGAAGTGATGGCACGTGACCATGGGCTCCACCTCGTGGCCTATTTTTTTTTATATGGAAGACTAGAAGGGTAATGTCTTATATTGTATGTTAAGATATTGTGGCAAAAATTACTAACTTTCCTCCAGAAATTAAGGTGATAATGACTTGGATTTTCAAAATCTGCAATTATTTATTGCATGTAATTAAGATTAACTGCAGTGTCATAGTGTAAAAATATATATTTGTACTAAATAGGTTAGGTTTTAAATCTAAATCAAAGTAAAATGCTGAAAAAAGCAATAAGTATAATTATTTATCAAAGTTTACAATGCTTAATAATTACCGGTATAATAAATTACAACATTTCGTGTTGCACTTTGAACTTTTCCAAATTCTTAATATTTACGAGCACCCTGACATTTCGTCGCATCTGGCCCACCCTACTCACCAAATGTAATGAACTTTCAGGTCGCCAGGGGGCGTTTCCAAGCTGCCGGTCCGAAACCCATGACGGAGTCTGTTGTCAGGTATGTTCAACCTGATGTACTTAATCTGAAATCCTGATTAAATGCGTGCGTGCCGAAAAGTCATAATAATTTTGTCTGGTTGGTGGGGCTATTCTATATTTAAACAGCCGTTTGCTTTCATCAGTCCATCTTTATTTATGGGTCTAGGTCACGAAGAAGGCGAAACCCATACCACGAGGATACTTCCCATCACTCACCACTGTTGTATACATGTCTTTATACGAACAGAATAACTAGCAACATATGGCAGCTTGAAAATATGGAAGTGTAAAAAAAAATCCTGAGTGGGATATTTTATCTTATTTGGGATTTTTATCTTTGTTGTTGTTGTTGTTGTTAGTCGGCTTTACCCTAACAGCCTAACCGCCGAACTTAGCAGCTTAGTTACTGTAGACACTGAGCATTTTTCTATCCTCAAACCGCGCATCAGCGATTGGTATCAGCTGCACGGTAGCGCTATTTTCCAAGTTTACTAAATGCCACAAACCTCCAGTACCAGCAAACAACATATACAAAGCGTGACAATGTGCAGCACCAAGAAAACAGTCCCAACGTTCTTCGCCATTTTGTCCCGCGGTTAAAATCACGTGAGTAAATGTACGGTTGTCACATGACTTCATTCTGGGACTCTTCCCATTGCGAGGGCGACCACGCCAAGAACCAGATCACCGGGACCGAGATGGATTCGACTCAATTTTAGATTTTACAGACGAGATCATGCGTTTCTTTAAGAGTCTAGCCGTCAAGTTCAAGTGTAAAGATTTATTTAGACACAACATCTAAGAACAAGAGTAGTAGAGAAGCAGTATCACAGCTCGCCACTTGCCACCCAAATCCACATAGCCACCGCAATCCACCATCACCCACCGACCCCTGTCATATACGTCATTATCAATTTCTATTTGTATAAATTATTGTGCCTGGATATTAATAAATTATATACGTTATAATTTACCTAAATATATAGTAGAAATTCAGGAAAAGGGTCAAACGTGAAGATAAATTGTTTGAAAATAGAGAAAACGCCGACACGCTCACATTGCTCTAATGCGCATTTCTGCTGTTTATTCAGCTTCTTCAGAGAGCATACTCACGGTATGTCAGATCGTAACAGTTTTATAAGGTACAGTGTTGTATAACATTGTCTTTGGTGATCGTATCCAATATACGTCATGAAAGATACAATTACTTCTATATACAGAGATTATTCAAGTATTGCAATAATAGTACAGCCCTATTAAAAGGGAACACAATAACTTAATGGGGAGGATTAAAGCATACAATCTTAATCCGTAATGCTTGGAAACGTAGTACAATAATACATCTGGTAAATGCAAGTACAAATCAATGAAGTCAGTCTATACAATTGTAAGTGGGATTAAGCCCCCCAGATAGGACTACACATGTCTAATGATATACACAAGATAATTTGTGTTTGATTTAACCTCACACGTTCCAAGTATGTTTTTGGGAAAAACATGGTAAGTGTCCTGTTCTTTTATATAGATAAATATATTATTCATGTACTATTCAAGCGGCTTTTAAATTTACTTATAAACATAGTTTCCTGGACATCCAGCCATCTTGGAATTGATTTACTTGCCATAATCTGATAAAAAGGAAATATGGTGAAATTTCCTTTTCCACAGCTGTGTATATGTTTACTAACGCGCATATGTCTTAACGAAGACGTCGAAATCTGCTGCTTATGCACGCGAACACGGCCCCGTAGATATAAAGTTTGTCCGATATAATCGGCAGTACAACCGCTACACCTCATCATATATATAACGTTTTTAGAAGCGCAGTTCATATCTTGTTTCACAGTAAATACCTTGTCCGAATTTTCAAATGTGATAGAAGGCCCTTCTATCAGATGTTCGCACGTGCCACATCGAGAGTCACCGCATTTTTTCCACTACGGGTGGGTTAGAATGTTCCCTGAATTCCGCTCTAGTTAACATTTTTTGGATACTAGGTGCTTGTCGGAAACTTTGGATGAGACGAACATTCTGAAGTACATCATTCATTTTCGGACTTTGAAGCAAGACATTTAAATTTTGATTAATGGTTGAAAAAACCGATGGATTGTGTGGGTTATGTGTTGTGACGAATGCCATGGTGTTTTCAGGGAGTTTAGTTTTGGGAGTTCTCAAAAAGACAATGTCATGTGATCTCGCCTTTTCTATGCCTGTCCTAATAACTTGTTTGGGAAATCCTCTTTGTGTTAAGTCTATTTCAAGTTCTTTTAATCGACTATCTCTCAGTTGTGGTTGTGTGACAATGGTACAAACCCTCCTAGCTAGATTGTAAGGGATGTGTATTTTGGTGTGTCTAGGATGGTTGCTAGTGAAGTGCAAGTACTGTTTTGTGTCAGTTGGTTTGTGAAAGATGTCGGTAATAAGTTTGTTGCCGTCTTTTCTCAAAAGGATGTCTAGGAAGGGCAGACTCGTCGAACTAGTTTCTATAGTGAATTGTATTTTTGGATGAAGTGATT
>JAVTVY010002817.1:0-36033 GCA_036873755.1 Hanleya hanleyi | reverse complement strand
GTGGGTGGCCTTCGGTGAGCTTAAAATATATATACTGATAGTGGCCTTAGGTGAGCTTAAAATATATATACTGATAGTGATTGCAGTTTATCTGACAGTATTCGAACAACCAACCCTTGAGATGACTATTTCTCACACATAAGACTATATGTGCTGTTTGGGAAATGCCTTTATATAACCTATTGTTCTGCTCTAAATTTCCAAATAAAGTTATTGAGATGGACACTACCATTATTTTAAGTGTTTTAACTGTGCTGTTTGTGGAAATATAGTGAATTCATAAGCCATTCAAAATGATGTATTGGGCTGATTGCATTGAATAATGGGCGCCACTGCTGGTCTTTGTTGTATGGGAGCACAGCAATCCCCTCTATTGTGACATTTGTGGGTTCGGAGGGGGAGGGGTGCATTGTCTGAACTACTGCCTATTTGGGGGTTTGTGGGCTCTCTAATAAAGGATACTTTCCTGACAAGATTGGATAAAATTCCATTGCAGAACAGTAGCGTATCTAACCCCCAATCATGTGTGTCTGTGAAAGGGGTGGAGGAGAAGGGGGGGGGGAATCTGCTTTGTGGCGGTTTTACGTAATTTTGACTGATTTGAAAATAGGTTCTTCCATCACATATATCTGGGCTTGTTCGCACACAGGCCTGCAGTTTGTCCGTACGGCCGATTTATTCTTTCGGAGGACTTATTAAACTCTGTTCTGAATCACAAGGCTAAGTAGCACTGTTTTGTCAGAAATTTTTTTGAAAATTTAAAATTAAATTTTTTTAAATTTTCTTCAGTCGGTCAAGATCGTAGCCAGAAAATGTCAGTGTAAACCGCACTGGCCAAAACTGCCTGTTCAGTGCGGTTTACACTGACAATTTCTGGCCACGATCTTGTCCGACTAAAGAAAATTTAGCGTAACATCGGACTTCATCTGGATGTACAGTGATAATTAGTAACAGTTTTTGGGATAATGACACGTCAACATAAGCTACAGGATGTCCTCGTTCAATGGCATACAACTTTGGCGCATTTCGTGCACTGGTTCGATCGCTAGACTGATTTAAAAAAAGTTGGTGTTTTCTCTCCACGTCATTTTCGAGGCCATGTTATTAACCTGGTCTGTGTATTAGGGTACGTTCTATAAAGTGTAATTTTCCATGCTCGGCAAAACGGGCTCGCGCTTTAGAATATGACCATGTATCAGTATTATAGTAAGCTATATAATAATTTAGTGTTTCCAAGATATTAAAAAAAAAAATAAATTAAAAAGATTTAATTTTAAATTTTCAAAAAAATCTCTGACAAAACAGTGCTACTTAGCCCTGTGTTCTGAATCTGCAAGTTCCGTGAAAAGGATCGTTTAGACACTCCAAATTACCTTTTGGTTGAAGACGATCAGGAAGACACTGCGGTTGGTTAAAAACAACCACAGAACTTCTTTGATGATGCCCAGGCCTCTACGGACGTCCACTTCCAGCAGAGCATTTGTTTTCAGACAACAGCCTCGCAATATTGTTGTTACCAGAAATAATTGAAAACACGCTTTGCATACTAAACTGCCTCTATCAAAACGAAACCATATATTGGTCCAAATGTTTACCACACCATGATGTACTAGTACCATTTTATATCGGTACATCGTTGGCACCCATACATCTATCTCGACATTGGCGGTGAACAAAATGTTTACCAATTTATAGTGGACCATGTTGGTACCAATGCCGGACCATCATGGTTACAGCTTGCGGAAAACGTGTGTGTAACTTAAATCTAGAAAATACATACTGGCCCTCCTAATACTGGAGGGATATAGGCCTCTAGTCGTATATATTGGGTAACTTAAATCTGGAAAATACATACCGGTTCTCCTAATACTGGAGGATATAGGCCTATAGTCATATATATTGGGTGACTTAAATCTGAAAAATACATACTGGTCCTCTTAATACTGGAGGATATAGGCCTCTAGTCATATATATTGGGTGACTTAAATCTGAAAAATACATACTGGTCCTCTTAATACTGGAGGATGTAGGCCTCTAGTCATATATATTGGGTGACTTAAATCTGAAAAATACATACTGGTCCTCTTAAAACTGGAGCATACAATGATATATATATTTGGCAACTTAACGCTGGAAAACGGATACTGGTCCTCTCAATTCTCGAGCATATAGTCCTATATACCGGACAACTTTATGGGGAATACTACCACTTTTGAGTCCATTTTTTCATCAGTCAGCATCGTTGAATTCAATTTGGTGGAAATCCACTTCCAGCGGAGCATTTGTTTTCGACAACAGTCTCACAATATTGTTTTTGTTACCAGGAATAATTGAAAACACGATTTGCATACTAAACTGCGGCTATCAAAACGAAACCATATATCGGTCCAAATGTTTACCACACCATGATGTACTAGTACCATTTATATCGGTACATCGTTGGCACCCATACATCTATCTCGACATTGGCGGTGAACAAAATGTTTACCAATTTATAGTGGACCATGTTGGTACCAATGCCGGACCATCATGGTTACAGCTTGGGGAAAACGTGTGTGTAACTTAAAATCTAGAAAATACATACTGGCCCTTCTAATACTGGAGGGATATAGGCCCCTGGTCATATATATTTGGTAACTTAAATCTGGAAAATACATACTGGTCCTCCTAATACTGAAGGAAATAGGCCGCTAGTCATATATATTGGGTAACTTCAATCTGGAAAATACATACCGGTCCTAATATTGAAGGATATAGTCCTCTAGTCCTATATATTCGGTAACTTAAATCTGGAAAATACATACTGGTCCTAATACTGGAGGATAGGCCTCTAGTCATATATATTGGGTAACTTCAATCTGGAAAATACATACCCGTCCTCCTAATACTGGAGGATATAGGCCTCTAGTCCTATATATTGGGTAACTTGAACCTGGAAAATATATACCGCTCCTCCTAATACTGGAGGATATAGGCCTCTAGTCCTATATTTTGGGTAACTTCAATCTAGAAAATACATACCGGTCCTCCTGATACTGGAGGATATAGGCCTCTAGTCATATATATTGGGTGACTTAAATCTGAAAAATACATTATTATACATATAATTTTGTAATCCAATGAAAACCGTTTATTTGTACCACGTGTCGGTCCAGTACCAAGAACCGTATTGGATCCGCGAGCAAGTGCTATTGGACTCGTCAGAAAGTGTTATTGGACTCGTCAAGACTGCGTATTGGATTCTTTCAAAGGGGGGTAACTCAGGTTATATGTACATGTCCCAGTGTCGTCACAGTGTCATCTGCTTCTGACAGTCGGTCAGACACTAGTGACAGTGATAGACAAGATGCTCGAATATATTATACATATTTTCCTGAATATTTTATGAAATAATTCTTCTAAATATAGTACTATTTATAACAAATGTAAATATTTTGGAAAAAAAACAGAAAATGAAAAATCAAAGCATAATATATATCATCCATTTAAAAATGTAATCAGCCTCAACACTCAATGTTTCGCCATTGAGTGTGTTGTACGCGGAAAGGAAAATGACGTAGCGACGCTCACGAATTTGAATGCTGCATCAATGGGATAACGTCACGGCTCGTGCTTAGCATACGTTGATGGAATGCACCACACGTGTACGCTTGTTGACACGGCCGTGGAAAAATAAACGGCATGCCATGCTGTTTATTTTCAAAGACCAAATCCTTCTATTTTCTCGTGAATGGTAGAAACAAGTTTAGTTTGTTGTGGTCAAGTGTGTTTCATTTTGTACCTATCGTAACATATGTCACTTTCGTGGAGTTTGAGAGACATCGATTTCAGCCTAGATTTGAGGCTGATTACATCTTTAAATGTATTCTTTAACTTGATTGTCATATTTCAAAAAAGCGAAATTAACAATCGAAGTATTCATGTGTGTAGTTTTATGTAGTTATGCTTTGTAACTTTATCAGTAATAAACGAAAGTTTTAACTCTGTCATGGTTTTGTCTTTCGATGTATAATAAACAGGTCATTATACAATGTTGAATCCAATATGGAGCTTTTATTGTACTCGTCTACGTTGGATTGAAAGTCCGTATTGGACTCGACGCCTGCGGCGTGTGTATCCCAGCGGCGTCTCGTCCAATACGGACTTTCAACCCAACGTAGACTCGTACAATGAAACTCCACATTGGATTCAACATTGTATAATAACCTCATATACTGGTCCTCTTAATACTGGAGGATAGGCCTCTAGTCATATATACTGGGTAACTTAAATCTGGAAAATACATACTGGTCCTCCTAATACTGCAGGAAATAGGCCTCTAGTCATATATATTGGGTGACTTAAATCTGAAAAATATATACTGGTCCTCTTAATACTGGAGGATATAGGCCTCTAGTCATATATATTGGGTGACTTAAATCTGAAAAATACATACTGGTCCTCTTAATACTGGAGCATACAATGATATATATATATGGCAACTTAATGCTGGAAAATGCATACTGGTCCTCTTAATTCTCGAGCATATAGTCCTATATACCGGACAACTTTATGGGGAATACTACCACTTTTGAGTCCATTTTTTCATCAATCAGCATCGTTTAAATTCAATTTGATGGATTTTGAAAATTTTGCGCAAAATTAAGCTGTAACGTCGTATTCGATCATTAAAATATTATTTTTTCCATTTCTCATGCTCGTGATGCCATATATACATCATGGTCCTCTTAATGCTGGCATATAATTAATGGTCCTCTTAATGCTGGTAATTAAGTGATGGTCCTCTTAATGCTGTGTTTGTGTATACAGGTTTTAAGCAGACCATATAATTTGTATATTTTATAATTTTAATAATTTTTCTTAAAGCTTGTAGTATGTTTCTCTCAAGATCCTAAATACATAGGAAAGGCAATCTGCCATCAGATAGAGGCCTTATTTAAAGATATGCAAAATGTCTACTTAATGCTGGATTTTAGGGTTGGTCCACCTAATACTGGCTCTAGCTTTATATATATATATATATATATATATATATGTATGTATGTATGTATGTATGTATGTATGTATACGTGTATATATATATATATATATTATGTACACATATGTGCGTTCGTCTGTGTGTACTTCGTGTTTGGATCATGTGTCAAGTGTTGTTTACTGGTGAAATATATGTACATGCGTGTGTGTGCGTGTGTTACTGTCCGTGTGTTCTAATATACACCGACTACCTACAACCGTCGATCATGTTTTATTAATGTGTGTGATTATTACATGGTTCATGTGCAGTATATGCGTGTTATTTTGTTTCAATATTTCTCTGTCTTGTTAACTCAGGGAAACACCGACAACCGCCAACCAACGATAGCTTCTGTTTAATATGGTATCACACCGTTCGTGCGACCGACAACCATCCACGATGTCCGTGGTTCATGTGCAGTATATGCGTGTTATTTTGTTTCAATATTTCTCTGTCTTGTTAACTCTGGGAAACACCGACAACCGCCAACCAACGATAGCTTCTGTTTAATATGGTATCACACGTATGCGTGTTATTTTGTTTCAATATTTCTCTGTCTTGTTAACTCTGGGAAACACCGACAACCGCCAACCAACGATAGCTTCTGTTTAATGTGGTATCACACCGTTCGTGCGACCGACAACCATCCACGATGTCCGTGGTTCATGTGCAGTATATGCGTGTTATTTTGTTTCAATATTTCTCTGTCTTGTTAACTCTGGGAAACACCGACAACCGCCAACCAACGATAGCTTCTGTTTAATATGGTATCAGTATATGCATGTTATTTTGTTTCAATATTTCTCTGTCTTGTTAACTCTGGGATACACCGACAACCGACGACCAACTATAGCTTCTGTTTTATATGGTATCACATCGTTCCACGATTGTTGGTATTGTCGGTTGCATACACGCCAATGTTCAACGAAATATTTTTGCAACCATTCAAGAATTTATTAATTCAAGGCCTGGTCAGTAGTATATAAAAGACAGATTGACTCACTGGCTCCTCACTGCGTATGCGCGCATAAAACAAAAAAAAGTAACGGGGAGGTCAAGAGGTTGCCATGGTGATGTCACTTCCGGTTTCTATGGGGCATGTATTACTCCGCGATGATGCGGTCTGGCGGTGATGCGGTCAGCCTCCGCGGACAGTATGTAGTCCCAAATACGTGGGGAGCCCGGGGAAAATTCTCCGGGCCGCTAGTGGACCGATTGGGTCGAGTGAGGTATGTCCGCTCTTCCAGGGCCATCCAGTCATGGGTGGTGTAAAAAATATATAAAAAGCGGAACACGGACTTTACCCTACAATAGGGGAATGATTCGTACATTTGCATCTATACGGGAAAATGGCTGTATGGGGTATGGGGGTGGTCATTTTTTTGTGGATTTTACTATGGGTTGTTTGGTCTTGTTTTTTTTTCACGTCTCGGCACGTGAAACACAATGGGAAGGGTCCCGAAGCTACGCGGTGAAATTTTTCGAAAAGTTCACGGAGGTCTGGATAGGCCCATAGGCCCATACTGGCTATGGGAGGTCCATACTGGGAAATTCACACATGTTCATTGCGGTATGGGTTGTTTGGTCTTGTTTTTCACGCCTCACCACGTAGAACACGATGGGAGGTGTCTCGAAGTTCAGCGGTGAATTTTTTTGAAAAGTTCACGGAGGTCTGGATAAGCCCATAGGCCCATACTGGCTATGGGGTATAGGTTCATACTGGGAAATTCACACATGTTCATTGCTGTATGGGTTGTTTGGCCTTGTTTTTCACGTCTCACCATGTAGAACACGATGGTAGGGGTCTCGAAGTTAAACGGTGAAATTTTTCGAAAAGGCCAGGTACCGGGTAGGTTTGTATATGGGCCCATAGGCCTACTGGCTCAGTGGATAGGTCCATACTGGGTGGACGTTTTGGGGCCTAGGTGAGCCCCTAGTGGTCCTATGGTGTCGTATGAGGTCTTATTTTGAAGCTCTCGTGAAGGAGCACCCGACTGGAGTAATGTGTCGTGCGTTTTCAATATTCTGCGCATGCGCAGTCTGGTCGTATTATATAAAGCAGTCATTTTGGGGGTGCGTGCGGGGCGGGGTTGGGGTAGAGATGGACCCCTATTGGTCCGAATTGGTCGTGGGAGGTGTTAAAGTGAAGCTTTTGTGGGGTAGAGTCAGAATGGCATGTTTTTTATTGCAAGTTCTGTCAATCTGCGCTTGCACAGTTGGGTGTATTAAGTAAAGTGGTCATTTTTGGGGGTACGTGGGGAGTGTGTGTGGACCATCCTTGGTCCGCATGCGTCGTGTGAGGTGTCATTTTGTAGCTCTTGGGGTGTAGACCCGGATTTGAGTGATGCCCAGAGCATCTGTGACGTCATCGATGACGATCAGTACGAGTAGTAGCAAAAGTGGGCATTTTCGTGAAGTGAAGGAAGGTATTTGGTGTAGAGATGGACTATTGGTCCGAATGCGTCGTGTGGGGTGTCATCTTGTTCCCGTGGTGCAGACCCCTATTTGAGGTATGTTCACGTCATCTGTGACGTCATTGGTGACGTCATCAGTAGGAGTAGTAACCAAAGTGGGCATTTTGTGGGCGTGAAGGAAGGGGTTTTGGAGTAGAAATGGACCATCCTTGGTCTGAATGCGTCGTGTGAAGTGGCATCTTGTAGCGACGCCCGCCAACGCCAATCTCGAGGCTTCAACGCCCTGGTGAATTAGCCAAAAGCTCTGATTTTCATGGAATTGTCACTAATTCATTGGAAATGCAGTGACGCCCGTCAACGTCCGTCCTTACGCCTTAACGCCCTAGCATAACGCCTTGACGCCTTGACAGATGAGAGAAAAACAACAACAACAACAACAAGGATGAGAGATCAATAGGTTTATTCTCCCCAATGTTACATCATACCCACGCTGGGGGAGCCACGCTGGGTATGTTTACAATTCAAGGAGACTCTTGTTCAACCAGAGGCCATCATTTGGTGCTGTATCTGTGATATTCGTTCTTGCCCGTTAGATGTATTCTCGGCTGCTCTTGTCCAATCAGAAGTCTTCCTTTGAGAAAGTTTCATCTTTGCTCGGTGTGACCTAAGACAAGGTTCTCTGACAGAACGTACACGTACACGACATGTTGATCAGTCGACCAATACATATGGACTGATGAGGGACACGTTCATTCCTATATGCACAGACACCACCACCAACACCACCACCGAGCATTGACGGTTCCGGTCACGTGATCGGGCATTGACTGACGTCAACGCTCGGTGGTGGTGGTGGTGGTGATGCTGGTGGTGGTGTCTGTACATATAGGAATGAACGTGTCCCTCATCAGTCCATATGTATTGGTCAAATGATCAACATGTCGTGTACGTGTACGTTCTGTCAGAGAACCTTGTCTCGTCGCGATAATATGCTCAGACACATGCAATGCAAACAAAACCAAGAGACAATCCCGAGTCCCGCTATAGGCCCAACAAATGGAATAGCACATCACTATACGATGATGGTGAGCGGCCCTACGGCATGTGGAAAGACGTCCTGGGTGATGAAGTTCTTACAGGAGGGTGTGGCAACCCCCGCTCCGACACGTGTTATTTGGTGTTATAGCCAATGGCAGCTCGCCAAAGAAACGACAAGGTTACAGAATGTGAGCTTCGTCCCAGGGATTCCTCACAACATAGACGAACCGTATTACTTTGACCCTGAGCAGACCAACGTGGTAGTGCTCGATGACCTGATGAATGCGGCCAAGGACAATTAAAAAATCGCCGACCTATTCACCAAAGGGTCCCATCATCGCAATCTGACCGTTATCTATTTGATTCAGAATCTCTTTCCTCAAGGGAAGGCGTCCAGAGATATTGCATTGAACGACCAATACTTTGTGTTGTTCTCCAACCCCATCGACAGAGCACAAATCCGTGTGTTTGGTAGTCGAATTTATCCTCAGAACATCGACCATTCATGCAGAGCTTTCAAGTCGTCCGTATAGCTACCTGTTCGTAGATTTAAACCCAAGCCCGTACAAGGGAATGAAGATAATGTGAACTCGATGCTATGGAAGGATTTGTTCAAAGAAAGTATGGACGCCGAGCTGGGCGAGACGTTGGAGGCCGCAGGAAACAAGTTTCACCGCAAAGGGTATTCGAAAGAGAAAGCCGCAATTTTAGCTAATAACACATTGGCACCCAGACTACGACGGGCGTTACATCAGCAGTATGCCGACTTCCTGGCCCATATAAAATTGCTGGACAAGAACCCGGTCCATATGGAATTCGAAAGAACAGCGTTGATGTTGAAAACCTCAGGCATGGACTGGAAAGCGGTGTATGTCAGAGCTAATGCACAAAAGAAACATTTGTCCGAACGCATCATTAAAAGGCGTTAAAACGTTGAGACGGTCTTTAAGGCGTTGAGACGGGCGTCACCGCATTTCGATGAATTAGTGTTAATTCCATGAAAATAAGAGCATTTGGGCGAATTCATCAGGGCGTTGAAGCGTTAAGCCTAAGCGTTGACGGACGTCACTGTCTATAAAACCAAGTGTACTCCCAAAACACGCACTATTCGACGTTCAACCGTCAACATGGATTATACTTGCTTTGAGTGTGAACGCACGTTCACCAGACATTACGATATGATGCGACATCAGAAAAATATACATGGGTTTGAAGACTCCGAGGAGTCCGTTGAGGTGGATGCTGATACAGAGACTGCTGAGACTGTATCGATTGATGCCGAAACCGAGATTGCTGAGTCTATCTACTGATACGGAGAGCTTGACCTCAGATAGTCCGCCTACATCCCAGTAAAGTGAGGCAGAACCTATCTTCTTGGGTCGTATTGTGCATAAAGCTATGCGTAGTTATGCTGCAGTAATCGAAGACGGCGGACAGGATAACTTACAAGAGGCGTACACCGAAATGCGCCCCTGCATTGGGAAAACAGCCATGGCCATCTATAAACGGTATAGCCTGCTGCCGCCTAATGAAAGGCGACCCCACGCACAGGTCCATCATGAAGACCAAGTGTCACTTGAAGGAGGATATGGGGTTACCACCCACGAGGCCCTGGAAAATGCGATTCAAATGCGCAAACAATTGTTTCAGGACATGCTGCCCGAATGATATCCTGAACTGCCGGACGATGCTTAGGTCACACCGAGCAAAGATGGAACTTTCTCAAAGGACGACATCTGATTGGACAAGAGCAGCCGAGAATACATCTAACGGACAAGAACGAATATCACAGATGCAGCACCAAATGGTGGCCTCTGGTTGAACAAGAGTCTCCTTGAAGTATAAACATACCCAGCGTGGCTCCCCCAGCGTGGGTATGATGTAACATTGGGGAGAATAAACTGATTGATCTCGCATCCTTGTTATTGTTGTTTTTCTCTCATCTGTCCATATCATGGCGTCAAGGCGTTATACTAGGGCGTTAAGGCGTAGGGACGGACGTTGACGGGCGTCACTGCATTTCCAATGAATTAGTAAGAATTCCAGGAAAATCAGAGCTTTTGGCTAATTCACCAGGGCGTTGAAGCGTTGAGCTTGGCGTTGGCGGGCGTTGCTACAAATGCCATTTCACACGACGCATTCAGACCAAGGATGGTCCATTTCTACCCCAAAACTCCTTCCTTCACACCCACAAAATGTCCACTTTGGCTACTACTCCTATTCATGACGTCACGCATTCGGACCAATAGTTGTCCATCTCTACATTAAATACCTTCCTTCACTTCCCGAAAATGCCCACTTTCGCTACTACTCGTCCTGATGACGTCACCGATGATGTAACAGATGCTGTGGACATACCTCAAATCGGGGTCTACAACCCGAGAGCTACAAAATGACACCTCACACGACGCATTCGGGCCAAGGATGGTCCATCTCTACCCCAAACACACTCCCCATATACCCCCAAAATGACCACTTTACATAAATACATCAAACTGCGCATGCGCAGATTGACGCGACTTGCAATAAAAAACACGCCATTTTGACTCTACCCCACAAAAGCTTCACTTTGACACCTCCCACGACCCATTCGGACCAATAGTGGCCCATCTCTACCTCAAACTCACCCTGCACAAACCCCCAAAATGCCTGCTTTATATAATACGACCAGAATGCGCAGAATATTGAAACCAGACGACACATTACTCCATTCCGGTGCTCCTTCACGAGAGCTTCAAAATAAGACCTCATACGACACCATAGGGCCATTAGGGGCTCACCTAGGGCCCAAAACGTCCACCCAGTATGGACCTATCCACTGAGCCAGTAGGCCTATGGGCCCATATACAAACCTACCCGGTAACTGGATTTTCGAAAAATTTCACCGCTTAACTTCGAGACCCCTACTATCGTGTTCTACATGGTGAGACGTGAATAACAAGACCAAACAACCCATATCGCAATGAACATGTGTGAATTTCTCAGTGTGGATCTATCCCCCTAAGCCAGTATGGGCCTATGGGCCTATCCAGACCTCCGTGAACTTTTCAAAAAAATTCACCGCTAAACTTCGAGACCCCTGCCATCGTGTTCTACGTGGTGAGACGTGAAAAACAACACCAAACAACCCATACCGCAATGAACATGTGTAAATTTTCCAGTATGGACCTATCCCCCATAGCCAGTATGGACCTATCCAGACCTCCGTGAATTTTTCGAAAAATTTCACCGCTTAGGTTCGGGACCACTCCCATCGTCTTTTACGTGCCGAGACGTGAAAAAACCAAGACCAAACAACCCATAGTAAAATCCACAAAAAAAGTCGATGTTCTGATTTTTATATATTTTTTTCCTGTGAAAACATACACCCACCCATGACTGGATGGCCCTGAAGGAGCGCACATACCTCACTCGACCCAATCGGTCCTCTAGCGGCCTGGAGAATTTCCCCCGGCTCCCCACGTATTTGGGACTACTTTCTGTCCGCGGAGGCTGACCGCATCACCGCCAGACCGCAGCACCGCGGAGTAATACATGCCCCATAGAAACCGGAAGTGACATCACCATGGCAACCTCTTGACCTGTCCGTGACTTTTTTGTTTTATGCGCATACGCAGTGAGGAGCCAGTGAGTCAATCCGTCTTTTATATACTACTGACCAGGCCTTGAATTAATAAATTCTTGAATGGTTGCAAAAATGTCGGTGAACATCGGCGTGTATGCAACCGACAAAACCAACCACGCGTTCGTCATGCAGTGTAACACACAAGGCGTCTTGTAATATGATTAGCATCTGCCGTTTGAGTGTCACCTTAATCAACAAACTGTTCCATTCCATCATAAAACATTTACAGGCAAAATAACTGCTTACCTTGAAGCGAGGTTGAATAACGCCAGGTACATAAGATAGGTTTGTCCGTCGTGTAATCGTACAGAAACTTACCGCTACTGGAAAACAGCCTCCTTTCAGTTTAGTCGGTGTCGGTTGGGACAATTGCAAGTGAAAACAAGCGTTCTGAGAACCCGAACATCTCGCCTTGCGGGGTCATCCGCCGAAGGTGCAGCAGTATTGAAAGCATACATGTTGAGGAAACAATAAGGTGTGGAATAGGTGATGTGGTACAGACAATAATGTCTGGAATAGATTATCTGGTACAGACAATAACATCAGTCCCATGTGGGATTACTGGCATAAGTTAATCCCATGTAGGATGGATAGGGCAGTCCAGTGTGAGATTACTGCTGGATAGTTCAGTCCCATGTGAGATTACTGCTGGATAGGCCAGTCCTGTGTAGGATTACTGCTGGGTGGACCAGTCTCATGCTATTAGTGATGGATAGTCCCCTGTGGGATTACTGCTGGATAGTCCAGTCCCAAGTGGGATTACTGCTGGATAGGGCAGTCCTGTCTGGGATTACTGCTGGATAGATGAGTCTCGTATGGGATTAATGCTGGATAGGACAGTCCCGTGTGGGATTACTGCTGCATAGGCAGTCCCGTGTGGGATTACTGCTGCATACGGCAATCCTGTGTGGGATTATGGCTGAGGAGGCCAGTCATAAGAAACATGTGTACCAAGTTTCATAATCATCCAATGACAGCTGACAACTGGAGCAAACTTACCATGTAGATGTATATGTATACATGTAGAGGCCTACATGTACAATTTACCTAAACAGAAAACTCATTCATTGCCATAATTTTGAGAAAAATTAATATTTCTTCTCAAAAATAGCACAGGTACATCCTCTTATCATAAGAAACATGTGTACCAAGAGCAAACTTACCATGTACATGTATATGTACAATTTACCTAAACATAAAACTATTCATTTGTCATAATTTGGAGAAAAATCGATATTTCTTCTCAAAAATAGCACAGGTACATCCTCTAATCATAAGAAACATGTGTACCAAGTTTCATTATGATCCAATGAAAGCTGACAACTGGAGCAAACTTACCATGTAGATGTATATGTATACATGTAGAGGCCTACATGTACAATTTACCTAAACAGAAAACTCATTCATTGCCATAATTTTGAGAAAAATTAATATTTCTTCTCAAAAATAGCACAGGTACATCCTCTTATCATAAGAAACATGTGTACCAAGTTTCATAATCATCCAATGACAGCTGACAACTGGAGCAAACTTACCATGTACATATATATGTACAATTTACCTAAACACAAAACTATTCATTGGTCATAATTTGGAGAAAAATTAATATTTCTTCTCAAAAATAGCACAGGTACATCCTCTAATCATAAGAAACATGTGTACCAAGTTTCATAATCATCCAATGACAGCTGACAACTGGAGCAAGCTTACCATGTAGATGTATATGTATACATGTAGAGGCCTACATGTACAATTTACCTAAACAGAAAACTCATTCATTGCCATAATTTTGAGAAAAATTAATATTTCTTCTCAAAAATAGCACAGGTACATCCTCTTATCATAAGAAACATGTGTACCAAGTTTCATAATCATCCAATGACAGCTGACAACTGGAGCAAACTTACCATGTACATGTATATGTACAATTTACCTAAACATAAAACTATTCATTTGTCATAAGTTGGAGAAAAATTGATGTTTCTTCTCAAAAATAGCACAGGTACATCCTCTAATCATAAGAAACATGTGTACCAAGTTTCATAATCATCCAATGACAGCTGACAACTGGAGCAAACTTACCATGTAGATGTATATGTATACATGTAGAGGCCTACATGTACAATTTACCTAAACAGAAAACTCATTCATTTGCCATAATTTTGAGAAAAATTAATATTTCTTCTCAAAAATAGCACAGGTACATCCTCTTATCATAAGAAACATGTGTACCAAGTTTCATAATCATCCAATGACAGCTGACAACTGGAGCAAACTTACCATGTACATGTATATGTACAATTTACCTAAACATAAAACTATTCATTTGTCATAAGTTGGAGAAAAATTGATGTTTCTTCTCAAAAATAGCACAGGTACATCCTCTAATCATAAGAAACATGTGTACCAAGTTTCATAATCATCCAATGACAGCTGACAACTGGAGCAAACTTACCATGTAGATGTATATGTATACATGTAGAGGCCTACATGTACAATTTACCTAAACAGAAAACTCATTCATTGCCATCATTTTGAGAAAAATTAATATTTCTTCTCAAAAATAGCACAGGTACATCCTCTTATCATAAGAAACATGTGTACCAAGTTTCATAATCATCCAATGACAGCTGACAACTGCAAGAAACTTTCCAAGTACAGATGTACATGTGCACTTCAGCTAAACGCAAAACTCATTCATAGGGATTTTAACATTAGAGCACCCCAGGGGTAGTACCCCCAGGTGGCATACCCACCCCCCATATTTTTTTATATTTTTTCTAATTTTTCTAGATTTTTTTTTAACTTGCTAAACCAAAAACCCATTCATTTTCAGGCAGGGGACACCGACACCGACACCGACGACGACATCCTCTTTCCCCCTCTCACAATATCTCCCCTTTACTTCGTAAGGCGAGATAAAAATGCAAGAACGCGTGGATGTCGGTTGTCGGTGGTCGGTGTATTTTCACACGAACGATGTGATACCATATTAAACAGAAGCTATCGTCGGTTGTCGGTGTACCCCAGAGTTAACAAGACAAAGAAATAAAATATTGAAACAAAATAACATGCATATACTGCACATGAACCACGGACACACTGGAACGATGTGATACTATATTAAACAAAAGCTATCGTTGGTTGTCGGTTGTCGGTGTTTCCCAGAGTTAACAAGACAGAGAAATATTGAAACAAACTAACATGCATATACTGCACATGAACCAGGGACATCGTGGATGGTTGTCGGTCGTCGGTGTGTAACCCGCATACTCATGTAATAATCACACACATTACTAAAACATGATCGACGGTTGTAGGTAGTCGGTGTATATTAAAACACACGGACAGTAACACACGCACACACACACGCATGTACATATATTTCACCAGTAAACAACACTTGACACATGATCCAAACACGCTGTATCGCATATAAACGTATAGACATACACACAGACGAAAGCACATATGCGTACATAATAAATATATATATATATATATATATATATATATATATACACACGTATACATTACGTTTGTAGGTATATATATACGTATATATGCATAGATCTAATTCATGGTATCATACATGACGGACTTACCCCTTTTGGTCTTTGATATATGTTGGCATTGTGAGAAGGTGATGCTGGGTCGACATCGGGCCTTACAGACGAGTCTTTTGTGTTAAATGCCGTCATTTTCATCTGACGACGATACAGCTCACCAATCCCCTGTGAACGAGTTGTCACAGCGACACAGCTCACCAATTACCAATATACGAGTTGTCAGAGAATTTCAATCATAGCTCTCTAGATTTGTATCTAATACCGCTTATGCCGGTGCTAGGGGCCGTGTGGTCATGTCATCTAAGTTGCCACATTAACAGGTACAATAAAAGCGTACCTGAGATACAACACATATCACGAATCGTTAGATTCTTGATATGTGCTTTAGAATAGGTTAACCGGAAGACTATACTGTGAAGTCATGTGGCTCTGTCAGTATGTCGGCACCTCTTCCCACTTCCCTTATATGCGTTGTAATTCTTCAATATGGCGGGAAAGACAATATCAAGCGAGGTAACTCTGGGAATCCTCGCAGATGGTGTTTTCCAAATTTTATCATTCGGTGTAAATAAAATTATCGATAAAAACGTAGATTTCATGTTTGGGGTAGGGTGGTTTTTCATTTAATTTTAGATTCGGTTTCCGACATAACTTTAACTAGAACTTATGGACTTCGAATTTTTTTAGACTGGTACAGATATTATAGTACATGTAGAATTGCATTATTTATTTAATACACAATATATGAGCAGAAGATTCGTATCTTTACTCCCCAGACTCATTGTCACAGGTAATGCCTCCCTGGCAGATACATTTGACAGTCGCCAATGAGAACGAAGAACAATAAAACATTTATCAATTGCTGGTGATCCACAGATGTGCTGAAAGATTTGCATGTTAAGACTGAGAGATGATTGTTTTTTTAATAAATAATTTGGATTCTATATGCCGGGAAAGACAAACACAGGTTCAGTATTTTCTGGAAAATAGATACCCTTGCCAAATATATTTATTACTAGCTATTGGGAATGGATAGGACAAGCATCGCCGCCCCGGGAACATCTTCCAGACAAAACTCGCTAACAAGAAGTAAGATCACCTGATCAATGTGTCCTGTTGGTTTTTTTTTGCATGAAAATGCAGCTAGATAACATCATCATAAGAAGATCATCAAGTAAACTACACGTATGACCTTCCACTCCACTAAAATGAAGAAACAAAAATCAGAAATTTTTGACATACAGAATCAATTCATGAAGAAAACCGGGTGCCAGACAATGTTATATCACGGGAATCCATACACCAGTTGCGATGGTCGGGCCTAAATTAAAAAGTTGCTTGTTTGGGTAACAGATCCATTGTTCCCACAGATCAATTTCACATAAACTAGGATAAAAGTAACTCCGAAAATGGAAGTCGTGGTGATATAATATTGTATATTTCGGCTGTGCTTATGCCATCATCAGGAATACATATAAACAATTGGACAGACAGACAGACAGAATTTAGGGTATTGGCGCCCCATTCGATTGAATGATTTGCGCCATGTCATTGATATTGCTTCAGTATAAAAGTAATCTGTATGAATATATATAAAAAACTCAATGGATTGAATATGTAATGGGAATATATAGATTAAAGGTGTTATGGCTCAGAGAAAGGCAGGCGATGTTAAGTGTTTGGTAGGTTATTTCCATGAAGGGGAAGTAAAATATATAAAAAGCAATAAATATGTATGGCATACAAACAAGAATTAATACATAATCAACACATGCATACACATGCAAGAGTAGGTTGAGATCAGCATACAAGTAAAAAAGAATAAATATAAGTATAGGCCATGCAAAAAATAGTAATGCTACACAGATATCACAGATAAATCAAATTAAAAGGAAAAAGAAAAGTAAAACTTACAATACATGGTCAGTATAAATTAAAAACGTTTACATCGGATGATAAAATCCGCAACAGCCTGGAAAACCTTACCGTGATTTCTAGAAGGCTTAAAAACATTATCCATGGTTGGATTAAAAACACCTGCATGAATAAGATCAGTATAAAACAGATTACGTTGATTAACATGTCTGAGACAATGGAATAAAAAATGATCTACTGAATCATCCACCAAGCAATCGTCGCATAAACCAGTTTCATGTAAATTAAAACGAGCAAGGTAAGAGTTAATAGGAATATGCCCAGACTGAATTCTATAAAATAGTTTCTCCGCAAGTCGGGACGATAAGTTAAAATCATGGGCTAAAATAACCTCTGAGTTAAAATCATGATAAAAGCGACCTTTAGTGGATGAATCCCAGTCTTCCTGCCACATGCGAATGAATTGGGGTTTGAGCCAACTTAAAATCTCGGACATGTTCATTAAAACTGGGATGGAAATACCAGGGAGTAAAAGTGCTTGCTTGGCTAATCGGTCAGCTGACTCATTCCCCAACAGACCCACATGGGCAGGAAGCCATTCAAAACATATATGTGTTCCCTGGAAAGATAAAACAGTGCAGATATGTAATATTTCATATAAAATAGGAGTAGATTTCGTCCAAGAAAAATTAATAAGTGCTTGTAAAGAACTCAACGAGTCTGATAAAATTACAGCTCTAGCTGGTCTAAAATCAGATAAAAACCGCAATGACATTAAGATAGCTGTGAGCTCAGCTGTAAACACAGATACATTATCAGTCAATCTAAAACACTTACTATATTTGATTTCGGGCACACAGAAAGCTGCCCCGACACGATCAGAATTTTTTGACCCGTCTGTAAAGACCTGTAAATATTGAGACCAATTAGTATCGATATGTTCCCTAGCACAAGACTGAATAATATACTGGGGGTCAGATTTTTTAACTTTATTATGAATATCTAACGATATGAATGGTGATTTTAAATGCCAGGGAGGAAGTGCTGGAACAGAGGACTGTTGAATAATTAAATCAGGAATATTAAGCATGGAACAAATAGATTTGGAACGAATACTAAATGGTTCTGGTCGAGAAGAATTGTCAACATAAAATCTATCATATGGAGTAGGGGTAAAAACAGATAAGGCAGATTGGTTTTTTGAGGACTTCAACTTCAACGTAAATTTAAGAGTGCGCATGCGTCGCCGAATATACAGAGGCCACTCATTGCACATAACTTGTAAAACATTTAAAGGAGTGGTTCTGAGAGCCCCTGTACATATACGAAGAGCGTGACACTGAACAGAGTCTAGTTTTGATTTCAGTGTCGCGCATGCGCTATCGTAAGCCTCACAACAATAATCTAATCTAGAACGAATTAATGCACGGTATAATAATAATAATGTTTTCTTATCTGCACCCCATGATCTTCCAGACACACAACGCATAAGGTTTAGCACTTTCTTACATTTAATGGTTAGGACATTAATATGATCTTTCCATGTAAGACGTTTGTCCAATATAGCACCCAAATATTTAAAAGAGTTTGAAATTTTTACAATAGAACCATCCAACACAAGATTAAGCGGGTTCTGTAAATGCCTTTTTGTAAATAATACAGCTTCAGTTTTCACAGATGAAAACTTAAAACCCCACAGATGACCCCATTTAACAATATCATTAATACCCTGTTGAATATATTTCTTTGCATGATTAATACTTTTACAGGCAAACCATATAGCTTTGTCATCTGCAAATAGAGAACATTTAAGTTTTGGATTTAGGGCAGATGGAAGGTCATTAATAGTGATATTAAATAATGTAGGCGATAAGACCGAGCCTTGAGGCACACCGTTCTCAACAAGAACGCGCCGAGATAAATCTCGACCAACTCGAACTTGAATAAAACGGTCCGATAAAAAATGTTTAACCCAGCCTAACATTCTCCCCCCAATCCCAAGGTTGTTCATTTTAATTAAAAGGCCATGCCTCCATACCATATCATAAGCACGTTGAATATCTAAAAACACTGATAAAAAATATTCTTTGTTAAGCAGAGATTTCCTTATAGAATCCTCCAAAGTAATAACATGGTCAACAGTAGAACGATTTCTACGAAATCCTGACTGAACAGGGGAAAGTATATTATTTTTGTCAAGAAACCAAGTCAGACGAACATTAATCATTTTTTCCATGATCTTACACAGGTTAGATGTTAAGGCTATTGGTCTATATGACGTAGGAAGAGAGGGATCCTTTCCAGGTTTAGCCACCGGTATAACAACAGCTCTCTTCCACGATATAGGTAAACACATTTTAGACCATATAGTATTATAAAATAGTAGTAACACATTGAGAGCTTTTTCAGGCATATTTTTAACCATTGAGTATGAAATATTGTCCTCTCCTGGCGATGAATCATGAGTATTATGAAGAGCCTGTTTCAGTTCAGTAAGTGTAAAATCTTCATTTATAGGCATATCATCAAATAAAATATTGTTAAAAGTGTGGGTCTGTTCCATTTCCTGTTTATGGGGTAAAAAATCTGAACTATAATTGTCCGTACTAGACACAAACGCAAAATTGTCAACTAGAACATTACACTTGTCAGCATTTGTAACATTACAACCTGTATCAGATATAATAGTAGGAATGGAATTAGATTTTCGGACACCATTAATAGCCTTAACCTGGGACCATACTTGTTTTAGATTAGTTTTACTGTTCATTTTAGAACAGTAATCTCGCCAACTTTGTTTCCGTGCATTTTTAATTGTGCGTTGAGCAAAAGCCTTTTTCTTTTTAAAATCAATAATGTCCGGTAATAATCGGGAGTGTTTAGCCCTGTTCTTTGCCCTGTTCCGTTCCCTAATAGCTTTGGAACAGTCAGAGTTCCACCATGGGACAGGGGGCTTGGTACTAGGTATACCCTTGGACATAGGTATAGATTTCTCGGCTGCGTCGTTTATGGCACTTACAATATTGTCAGAATACACATCTATATCATCATTAAAAAAATCACCAGAAAAACAATGATCACACTCCTTAGTGTAACTTACCCAATCAGCTTTGCTTGTTTTCCACCTAGGTGGACTGCCTAGGTGATTGGTATGCGGGGTAAAACCAAGGGTAAAATGTACTGGGTAATGATCACTCCCACAGGAAGTAGTATAGTCGACATGCCATGAAAAAGAAGAAGAAATATCATGTGAACATAAAGTAAGGTCAAGGGGAGACAACTTGCCAGTACGAATATCTAATCGTGTACCAGACCCATCATTAAGCAAAACTAGATTATTGTCTTGTATAAAATCACATATAATGTTTCCATTATGATCAGCCTTAGCACTACCCCACAGCTCATGGTCAGCGTTCATATCACCACAAATAATATAAGATTCACCAATAAGAGAGACAAGCATATTAAAATCAGAAAGATCTAGACGATTACAAGGGTTATATAAATTCACAATGTTTACTGGTCTACCAGTAACACGATCTATTCTGTAACACTGGCACTCAATTGTCTTAAAAGTAGGAAGTTTAATTTCTGTAAAAGAAATACCGTTTTTGATAAACATGGCCAAACCCCCTCGACGATCATCCACAGGACGATCGGCCCGTTTAACAGCATACCCAGTATAGGTAAAATCTAGGTGAGGTTTTAAAAACGTTTCCTGAAAACATACAATATCAGGTTGTGGGTCAATATTAGACAAATAATATTTAAATTCCTGACCATGAGCTGATAAAGACTGAATGTTCTGGTGTAAAACATTAAAAGCCATTATAAAAAGATAAAAAATAAAGATGATATAGATGTGTATGTGCCCGAACACAGCCATTAATTACCTGCAGGGTGGAACTGAGAGGTGTTTAAAGATAAACAAGATTCGTCAAATAAGTCCCCAAAATGCTCAGTAGCACAAAGACTCACAAACTCTAACTCCTCTCTACATCTATCAGTTTCAGTGAAATGAAAACACAACTTAGTAATAAAAGCAACAAGCTTAGACAATAGGATACCAATATCTGGTTGAGGTTTTGGGGCAGCAACGTTACGTATTGGCGGATGGGGAGCAGGCATTGTAGGAGTACGGAAGGCTTGAGAAGTCTGGACGGGCTGGGAAAGTTGGGAGTGTACAGGCTGAGATGGCTGAGATGGCTGGGATGGTTGTACAAAAATTGGTTCGGGATTTGTGTTACGGACATTTTTCAAGGCTTGAGCAAAAGATATTTTCTGGGTGACCTTCAAGTACTGAGCCTGGTCCGCCTCTTTCTTAACTGGACAACCACCATATGCCGAACTGTGAGATCCGCCACAATTAACACATTTAGGAGTCTCGAAGTTTGGACATTCAGCATAAACATGGTCGCCACCACACCTCGAACAACGGTTACGTCCCTTGCAATCCCTGGCAACATGATTAAATAACTGACATTTGAAACATCGTACTACAGGGGGTATGTATTGTCTGACCTCAAATAGCTGATAACCAAGAGTGACGTCATCTGGAAGTGATTGAGCATTGAAATATAAAATCATGCAGGATGTGGGGGTTCTTTCTTTACCTTTTTTGATTCTTTCAACTTTGGTGACAGATTTTCCCTTTAATTCTTCCAATATCTCCTCTTCAGTAATCAGGCCAGAAACTCCACTGATAACACCCCTGACGCTTGGTTTTTCATTTTCTGTACAGTTAACACTGCGGCCTGCAATTTCTGTAACAGCCAATAATTTCTGGACCTGTCTATTTGAAGAACATGTTATGATGAGATTATTAGTGGCAGTTTTCGTGATCTTTTTAGGATTACCAATCAAAGTATTCAACTCTTTACCGAACTTGATAGGATTGATGAACGCAACGGGAACACCAGGACCGGTACCAGCCATGACAACATTCAATGTTTGCGATGAAGCATGAGTATGGGACGACGAGGAAGGCTTGGAAGAAGACGATTGGGACGGCTGGGAGTGAGAAGACTTAGATGACTTGCTTTTCTTGGAGTCCGTTGACGATGATCGATCTTGAGAGGCAGAGCGGTCCCTAAGAGGCCTCTTCCTGTCACCGGTCTCGTCTACACCCTCCATATCCTCGTCAGCCACACGCTTAAAACTAAAGTGTTGTAAAGTGTTGAAATAACACTTTAAGTGTGTCCACAGGGACTGCACTTTAAAGTGCTGTCCCTGTGGACACACTTAAAGGGTTATTGCAACACTTTACGAGTAGGTTTCGACACTTAGTTTTAAGCGTGCATGGTCGAGTTGAAATACCAAGTACAGCCGCACAATACGCGGCTGTACAAACACTAAAGAAACAATAGGTGACACGGACAATGGGGAGTTAATACAAAGAAAGTTAAACAAAAGATTTGCTTTGGGGCGATTCAAAGCAGGGAGAAGACAACAGAGGCCCGGTTAGTATGGCGGAGTATACAGTGCAATTACATGATTCTGTAATTACGCTAACAATGTTGAACTACAACCGGACCTGAAATATATAAGTTACAACTAAATTACACTAGAATATAGGCGAGTCAGTGCAACTCAATGCAGCACCGACAATATGAATATATACACGAGACGAAGGACAAGAAAATGAGTGGAAAATAAGGGGGGAAAAATATATATAAAAAAAAAAGAATGAAGGACAAAAAAGAGAAAAAACAGCACACACAAAAAAAAGAACGAATAGAAAAAAACAAAAAACAAAAACACACACACACAAAAAAAAAACGATCAAATATCTACAATAATGAAGCAATGTCAATGAATAATTTTGAGCAAAAATGCAAGGCCGAAAGGTAAACAAAATATACAATACTCAGGATACGAAGACACGGAAGACACGGAAGCTCGGAGCGGCACGCCTACACAGCTCGATTCCAAGTCGATGTCTCTATAAACAATTGGAGTATACAGTTGGCTATATATACAAGTTTGAGTAGAAAAGGCGGTAAATATACAAGCGAGCATTGGAGTTCGGCAAACAATGATCAACCACTGGTGGGAGTTACACTCAATACATTAGTGAGTACTGCTTAAACTGTATAGGCCATAAACAAAGAAGCGCATGTTCACCTAAAGACAATGAGGTCCTTTGACGCCATTATTCCATGATTTAGTTTAGGTGTTAGGTGGGTAACAGACCCTGGTCAGTGTGTTTGATTCGGTTGGACGGACATTTTTTTATTTTTTTTTTATTGCTGAGCGGTCGATCTTTGGTATGAATGCTAAATAAATATGCCCTATAATATATCCTTAGCAGAAATTTATGCCCACTTATCAAGGCAAGATTTCCGGAAGAACAAATGAGAAGCTAACTTGTTGTTGTTGTTGTGTAACTCCCGTCAGATTGACCATGCCGTCGGCTCCACGCTGACGTCTTAGCGAAGACAGCCACATCTCTTCCCTTCTGGGGATTATAACCAATAGATATAACCAATTGGTATGACTTCTCTCCATGTAACTTGGTATCAGGTCGACAACGAATGAATTCACAAAAAAACTTGATCAAAGATCACCTGTTATCACTTCAACCGGTCGTCTCGGAATTTTTATGCCACGCTGCCGCGATGGTCGTGCATCAGCAAAGACACAAATATTTATCCTCAAGAACTATACCGTACTGCAAACGTGCTTAAAGAGCTCACACAATTGGCAACCTTGATTGAATATTATTCCTTTCTGGTTTATTCGGCACAGTACTGTGCTGTGTTAAACATTTTGAGGGCCTCCGGGGGTTGAATAAATTTGTCTCGTAAAAGTCTCGCGAGACTAGCCCATTTTACAGTATGCGCAAAGACGTTTCCGCACAGTTGTTGTTGTTAAATGTCTTTTTTCAAACTTCCGGTTTAGAATTTTAGATGAAAAATTTAGGCTTGAAAGAGACACTTCCGTTCATCTGAGACAGCCAAAATTCAATCCCAAGCTAGATCTAAACCTCCTCTACATTTTATCCAGGGGTTTGAACTGCTACGTTCTCTCGGAAATTCTTGGACACCAAGCACAACTGGCCCATAGACTACCCATTCCAAGAAGGCCCCTTCCCCTTCGGGGGGTGGCTAAATAAGTCGGACCTTTTTATGCATCATTTTTTTGATGAAATTCTTGCATTTTTCACATATAGTTATCGATAGTCTTATCAGTCATTATTATGACCAGAGGCGGGTTGTGATAGTGTATCACTGTCATTTGAGGGCCTCATATGAAAACTGTTTTGTGCCCCCTCTGTTCAATATTGACATATCGCGATGATGAAACAATTAATTGACCACCAGCTTCCAAAATATGTCAATAATTCGTCAATTTTATCCTTCAAAGTATGAACTCATGGCCAGAACATTGGACAAAAAACGTCACCGAAAATGCGTTGGTTGGTGCTTTTCACAATTGAACACTGTTGGGGAGAGGTTATATCCCAGTCGCACCTCCTGATGACTGAACAGTTTCAAAGATATATCAATACTGTACGAGATATGGCTGTAAAGTGATTTCACCAGGTTGAGTATTTTACCATTGATGTCTTTGTCTGCTGATTTTCGAAGTAAAATTCTATGATCAACCGAGTCAAACGCCTTGAGATCCACGGAGCAGGAATACAGTGGCTTTTTATGAGAAAGGTATTGTGTAATGGGAAGTTCTTTGTGTGAAGATATGATCAGGGGTTCGATTTATACTTGGTGTAAGAACGCACAAGACAAAGCCTACAATAGCCTGTCTGAGCTCAACAATGCGTCTAGACGTGACCCTTTTCAGCTGCACAAAAGCCTCAACAAAAGCCTCAACAATGCGTTCTTACACCAAGTATCGATCAGGGGTTCGCTGCCCTCGTTTGAACGCAACTCGGTTACGGTATCAATAATCATATGTGAATCATCCAAGTGACCAGAGATCCGAGTGTTAATAATTTTAAAGAAAAGTTTTCCAGCTGCATTCCCAAGGGCTATGCCCCTATAAATGTTGGGATCAGAGCGTTCACCTTTGTGATATATGGGGATCAAGACAGAGCTGCACCAGGGCCATGAGAAATGACCACTACCCAGAACAATATTAAACAAACGGCACAAATGATCAATAGCAAGAGGGATGACATTTCTCAAAAGTTTATTGCTAATTTCATCATATCCGGTATCCTGACTCTTATTGGGTTTCTTTCTTAGCAAGAGTCGTCTGTATTTCGTCAGCTGATCGCAAGTAGTGTAGAGAAAGGCCCCACCGGAGCTAATTTGTCAGCTTGCAGACTGTTCGTTGTTTTTGATTGCGCTTAACTTTTCAGCAACTTCCAACAGTAGAAGCACCAGATTCTTCGATGTTAGTGAGTTTACTGATCAGATTATAATAGTATTTATTTCTTTTCCTGTTAATTAGTTGCTTTGTAGTTTCGCTTCATTTAGAATAACTGTTCTTTTTACATCTACCACAATTATCAAAACAATTTTAACTATTATTGTTACTCTTCAATTTCCTTTGTATGTTCCTTTGTCAAATTCTGTTTGTATACTGAATAGTACAATAAAAATGATTGTTTCGAGCCTCATTAGTCTGATTATTATGATATTTACGGTAACTGAATTTTGTTTCCCTTTTAGCGGTCTTGCAGTCACTGTCGTACCTGTTGTTCTTATTGGTGGTCCTATTTGTACAAGTCGAACTCCGTTTACCGCAAGGTTTACACCAAGGACCAGTCCATATATCTATCCCGCATTAAGGTGCCACACTGACTGAGGCGCAGCGACATCAGAAGATACCTCCGCCAGCGTGGCTTTTGATTCGGCTGAGCCAAACAGCCCCTACTATTATTGTTCCCTTCAAAGCACAATGAAGAGTTCTCGAAATTGGTTGACGTTCGCGTTACTGCAAGCCGGTTAGATCCTTCGAGCGACATATCCAAATGGGGGAGCAGATAGGATTTAATTTTAATTACACTGCAAGAGAATGGCTTGCTTCGTAGGAACACGAATTTGCTTTTCTCAGCATGCTATAAATCTAAGTATGGAAGAGAATAGGTTATAGTTTGTGCAATTTAATTAGTTCGATGCTAAAAATGGAGGGGATTTCCCGCAGAATCGATGGTTGAAGTCGTACAGTGAGAACGGACCTTAAAGTAGAGGTTCTCATTCTCACTGCATCGAAATTAAAGTACAGTACTAGGCCTAACCAATTTTCTGTCTGGTTTGCTTTATGACTTTCTCGGTCCATTTGAAAATGTCAAGAAGTTCTATTGCTGTCCCGTAGACCTGTTACTTTATTTTTGGAGGCAATACGACGACGTCGGAGAAAATTATGTAGGCCTACATGTCGAGTTGTTCATGTTAAATATACTATGATCAACAGTTGGATACAAAAGATCACAATCAACTCATCATTGAAACGTTTTGACCACTCGCCATGCTAATTCTTTCACAGCTTATATTTCAGAGGTTTTTAAAAGATATTATTGGCACTTCCACCCTTTCCGTTAGTCAAGCAGATATGTGAAATGCCTGTGCACTTTGTGATAAAAGCTTGAAATTTGGCAGGATGATAGGTAAACACATATTTTTCTGTGGCTGGCTGTCACATCGGCTGTCATTCGCCTTTGCTGTTAGTTTCCCATCTCAACTCACTTGGAGAAGCTACTCCTGAACGATGGAGAAGAAACCAACCTCAATTGTGATGGGGCTGAACGGCGGGCCAGTATCATCGTTAAACGTGAAAATTACGCTAAATGTGAAAATGTCACAAATGTCAATTTAGTTGGCTACAAATATCGAAACAAATTACCACAAAGGACGTTCCCACAAATGGGATTTTTTTTGTCACAAATGTGAAAAATATCTTTTACCGTATATGTGAAAAACAAAAACGTACAAATGTGAAAATCGTATTCATCCATGAAAGACTGGCAAGATCACGCTTCTACCTGATTGCGTGTTGAGTAGATTGAGTGAAAGAATATGTTCATATGTCTTACAGGGTTCACAAGATCTGATCTTATTTCCGCACACAGCTTTCAATCTCCAGACAAATCTCCCCTTGATTGACCTGAGTAGTATACAATGTGTAAAACGGAATGGTAGCGCCTCACTGCGCATGCGCGGAGTTAATTTTTGGGTTGCCATAGGGGGGGTTCGCATACGTGAGTTGAGATGTGAGTGGGTGGGTTCAAAATGGCGGCCGGTTATTTTCTCTGGGACGGTGAAAGTCCGCCATTTTGAACCCACCCACTCACTTGGGTGCACTGATTGACCTGGGATGTGAGTGGGTGGGTTTAAAATGGCGGCTTAGGGTGTTGTGTGTGTAAAATAAGGGTCCGCCATTTTGAACCCACCCACTCACTCGGTTGCACTGATTTGACCTGGGATGTGAGTGGGTGGGTTTAAAATGGCGGTTTAGGGTGTTGTGTGTGTAAAATAAGGGTCCGCCATTTTGAACCCACCCACTCACCGGGGTCTGTGAGTGGGTGGGTTCAAAATGGCGGCCGGTTATTTTCTCTGGGACGTTGAAAGTCCGCCATTTTGAACCCACCCACTCACTCGGGTGCACTGATTTGACCTGGGATGTGAGTGGGTGGGTTTAAAATGGCGGCTTAGGGTGTTGTGTGTGTAAAATAAGGGTCCGCCATTTTGAACCCACCTACTCACCGGGGTGATTGAGTGCACGATGTGAGTGGGTGGGTTCAAAATGGCGGCCGCTTATTTTCTCTGCGTCGTTGAAAGTCCGCCATTTTGAACCCACCCACTCACTCGGGTGCACTGATTTGACCTGGGATGTGAGTGGGGTGGGTTTAAAATGGCGGCTGAGGGTGTTGTGTGTGTAAAATAAGGGTCCGCCATTTTGAACCCACCCACTCACCGGGAAAACGTATAAAAGCAGTCGATTTTTAGGAGTGGATAGAAAAACGTATAAAAGGAGTCCATTTTTAGGGAAAGGGGTGTATTCAATCTGACTTACCTGACATGACCTGTCTCCCTGCCTGCCTGCCTGCCTGCATCCCTGCCTGCATTCTGCCTGTATGGAATGCATGTACTGACTTGGTTCTGGGTTTTTTCCATCACGGTTGTGCGCAGGTGTATGACGTCACTTCCGGTCTGCGTGAATCGGGTGTGACCTGGGACTATGGGATGCATGTACTGACTTGGTTCTGGGTATTTGTCATCACGGGGAGGTCACGTGATCAGTTCAAGGTCATATCCATTTTTATCGATATGTCAACCCCACACCCAGTCCATTAGATGCTCCTTCACCTAAGCTTCACTTTGATACCTCACTCGACCTGTGGTGTGAGTGAGTGCAAGAATGTATTCATCCGCGGTGATGCAGTCATGTCTGGCGGTGATTCGGTCTCGGGAAAAAGCTTCCTTGCCCAATGCCTACGGACTTCACCGAAGATACACGGACTTTAACGAAAAGACACGGACGTACACGAAAAGACGCGAAGGTGAACGCCATTGTGGGAAACCTCCCACAGACAGGTCAGTACATGCATTTCTATGTTGTTCACGCATAATAAAAGGATTGATCTGTAATCTGTGTTGTTGTTGTTGCTCCCTTTTTTGGACTAATCCATCAGAATAGTACGTATCACGGACTATACCCGTAGAGCTACATCTGGTCTATAAAACATGTCCCTCTGGATCCCACACCTACATTTCTACAGAGCCATGGCGGAGATCAAGCCCCATGCGACTCGCATTTTACAGTATGCCACCGTGGTGAATTCATTCACGGGTTACCGAGCAGTGGTCCGATCCATGTTTGCAGATGGCCACGACAACGAGGGACGACGCCAGATCCTGAACGAGTTCACAGAAGCGGTCCTCCACAGAGTGCACTCGATGGACAGGCGTGCCATCACTCACCACTACTGGACTATGACAGCCATCCTTGATGCTCGCGCTATGGACCAGGAGCGCTCACGCCGGAACCAGCGCCGGCTGGTTGGCCTCATACTAGTCTGTGCTCTATTCACCCTGGCGCTGTGGTATTGACACTATAAATACGAGGGATGAGACAGAGTGTGTGTCATTCTCCCTTCGACATTTAGAGGAAGCATGTCATCACTCCAAGCCATCCTGACGCTTACACCCAATGTGAAGTTATACGTGTATGATGCTAAAGTGACCCTGGTCGAAGATTGTGGAAATATTTGCTTTGAGCACGCTGAGGCTCTATCGGATAGGGTGACACTAGAGCGTGATGGCTGGACTAAGTTTCAACGGGTGTTGAGCGGAGAGTTAGACGGACACCTGATCCACCTGGACAAGGCCAACTACGTATACCATACTGCGCTCTACCCACGGGTGGGACGCTACCAAGAGCCGGCTCGAAGTTTCCTCCTAACTCCCTCTCTGTGGTCAGCCTTGGAGAAAATAGGCCCTCTGGTGGACCAGTTATTTATACCCGACGATCGATCACCCCACCAATTGGCATGGGCTCGTGCTATCGAACACGCACTAGATGAACCTAATGAAAAAAAAGCGGATGGAGAAAATACTATATGTATAGAATGCGCAGAGGCTGGAATGACAGTGTCACCTGATGAAGCCACCCACACACACATGACGGGCCAGAACGATGAAGAAGAAGAAAAAATCCGTGATGAAGCCGCGGGGCCAATGGCTGAACCCCATGAACAACTACATGAACCCGACGACGATGCCATTGATTACCCCGCTAGACTCAGTCAGCCCAATGACATGACCACCTGATCCTTTGATCTCACGGGGTTCTCCCTATAAATACGAGAGACAGTGAAATCTGGTACCATTCACGTACTGACCATGACGGAGCATATAGTACTGGCGTATTTCAGCTTGACCCCCGAGGTTTTCCTGCACGTGTATGCGGATAAGGTCGATATCATGGAGGAGGTGGTGGGAGACACGGACCCTACACAACCGTGCCCGGCTCACATTCGTCTGTCCCGGGAGGGCTGGACCAAATTCAAACGGGTGTTGTCTGGTGAACTGGACGGCGACCTCATCCACTTGTGTCACGATGTGTACATCCGACGCGGCCCTTTCTTTGCTCAATTGGCTCGGCTAGATGGAGGTACAGTGCATTTTACCCTTCACCCTGATCTATGGTCTGCATTGGAAGATGCCGTGGTGGATGTGGATGAAGTGCTTATCAAGCGGTCATCAGACGAGTTGGACTGGTCATTGACCATGGCCACTGTGGAAGTCCACGAAGAAAATCAGAAAGAAACTCAGGCCCAAGATATACCTGTTATAAATAAACGATAGAGCCAGGGTCCATCATCATTTTGTCACCATGAAGCGCTGGGAGAAGGTGTTGGATAACTTATACTACAGTCCCGACAGTCCGGCAGCCTATAGTGCATTGTCGGCTCTCTATCGAGCGGCCAAACCCAGGGGATACAACGTGCCCAAGTCCGAGATTGGTTAAGAAGACAAGACACCTATACCTTACATCGATCTGTCCGTCGCCATTTTCTACGGAACCGGGTCATCGTGGGAGGAATAGATGCCCAGTGGCAAGCGGATTTGGTGGATATGAGCGCCTTTGCCAAACACAACGATGAGAATCGGTATATCTTGACGTGCATCGATATCCTATCCAAGTATGCGTGGGTGGTACCCATCCGGACGAAAACGGGGGCAAATCTCATAGCGGCGTTCAAAGACATCTTCAAGACCGGGCGCAAACCTTTGTATTTGCAAACCGACGAAGGCACGGAATTCCTCAACAGACCGTTCCAAGCCTTTCTCAAGAAACAGAAGGTGTTTTTCTTCCATACGTACAACGAGACCAAGGCTTCCGTGGTGGAGAGGTTCAACAGGACATTCAAAGGCCGCATGTATAAATATTTCACCTATAAGAATACAAGGCGGTACATCGATGTTCTCCCGAAACTGGTGAGGGGTTACAATCGAGCCTATCATCGAAGTATAGAGAGAGCCCCCATTACCGTGACCCAACGCAATGAAGCCCAAGTCCGGCGTGTCTTGTACTCCAGGCCATCGCAGCGAACGACGAAGGCGGTGTACAAGGTCGGGGACCCTGTACGGATCAGTAAAGTCAAGGGCAAGTTCGAGAAAAGTTACTTGCCCAACTGGAGCGATGAGCACTTCCTGATTAAACGGCGCCTACCCCGACAGCGGCGAGTCTATGAACTGGAAGATCTCCAAGGGGAAACGTTGCTGGGGACGTTTTACGACACGGAATTACAGCCTGTTGTAAAAACACAGCAAGATTACTACACGGTGGAGCAGATTTTGAAAACGGAACGTCGACGTGGCAAACTGTTTCATTTCGTAAAATGGCAAGGCTGGCCCAGTTCCTTCAATTCCTGGGTCGCGGCCAACCAGGTGAAACGACTATAAAACCAGACACCACTGCCGTCCTCCTTCATTCCACATCCGACCACAGTGCTATGGACCAACAGCAGCTGCCTCTGAAGACAGCGTCTCGCAAAACGCGCAAAGCGCAAGTGGTCTTTGGGGTGCTATTGCTAACCCTGCTGAGTGTGTTGTACGGAGGTGTGTTTTACGACGTAGCCTATGTCAGCACGTTACTTAACCAACTGAGAACACCAGGCACCAGCGAAACGGGTCTACAGAGAGCACCAGTCGTATCGAGCCCAGTCACCACCACCACCACCACACCCCGCGTACAAGCCACGTCGAGCTCTACACCTACACCAAGTACACCTACTACGTCTCAAGACCCACCGGATTTCATCCCTCACAGTGAACCGACCACCCACGTTGTACCCACCCCCAGCACCATCTCTGAACGTGAACAGACAACGACGACCGACGTTGTACCCACCACCACTCCAGTTCACTCGTACGAAATTTACAAGAGCGGGTTACCACGACAACGGATACACCTCAAACCATGGACCCTCGGTGGCAGCATCCCTTCACTTGCGTCATCGCAGGACCGACGGGCTCCGGCAAAACGCACTTCGTCAGGAAGCTCCTTCAACACGCCGACAGCATGATCACTCCACCCATTGCCCGAGTCGTGTGGTGTTACGGAGAATGGCAGGAAGCGTATGCAGCAATGCCCCACATCACGTTCGTGGAAGGCCTACCCAACCTGGCCGATTTGGAACCCGACACCTTGGTGGTTCTGGATGATCTCATGGCGGAGACGGATGCACGGGTCACCCAACTCTTTACCAAAGGCAGCCATCATCGACGGCTCAGCATCATCTACATTGTGCAGAATCTGTTCAGTAAAAACAAAGAACATCGGAATATCAGCTTAAATGCCCACTACCTGGTGGTCTTCAAAAACCCGAGAGATACCACTCAACTGCTGCACCTGGCGAGACAGATGTTTCCCGGCCGCACACCGTTTGCGTTGGAAGCCTTCAAAGATGCCACAACCCCTCAGCACGGGTATATGCTCTTCGACCTCAAGCAAGCCACTCCCGACCACCTTCGACTACGGACCGGCATCTTTCCCGGAGAGACCCACCACGTGTACATGCAAAAATAATGTAAACACACCCACAGTGGCGCCTCCAGCTGGGGTCTGTGTGTTTGATGATGGGGAATAATAAAAAGAATGAATACCACAGCAGGGTTGACTTTGTCTGTGAGGTGGATAAAAAGGGCAGCGTTGTGGGTTCTAGCATTAGTTGTACAGGATGTCTGCGCGAGTACGGAAGCACGCTCCCACGCTCCGTGTATTGAAGACGGCCCCACCCGAGTTAGTCCGAACCATTGTACGCGGTGCGGACCCTGACCTTGTACGCTGTCTGTGCGAGATCGGGTACAACCTGTTAAAAGGCAACGTACCACTGACTCCGGCTCAGAAGACCAAGTTGGCCAAGCATAAGACAGGTCTCCGAACCCTAGTCCACAAGCGGGTCCCTCAAACACAAAAGAAAAAGGTGTTACAGAAAGGCGGCTTTCTCGGGGCCATCTTAGCACCGTTGGCCGCTTCCGTGTTGGGTCCAGTATTGGGTGGACTCTTCGGCCGACAATGAACCACACGAAAAAAATGGTCCTCGTCGAACCACGGTTCCTGCAAAACCTCCAATCACCCTACCCTGTCCCACCTACGGTGAAGACCATAAACAGCCTCGATGGAGAGATGCAACAGATCTTACAGAGACCGGGGTTAAGCGACAGTGAGAAAGTACAACGGTACAATGAGACGCTTCAACGGTACATGACGTTCATGGACCAATACAAAACCCTGTCTACCCCAGCAACAGCACCACCACCACCACCACCACCACCACCACCACGTGACAGACCGCTGACCTCAGCACCGCTCCAACAGCCGGGTCAGGTAGCCTCCACAGCCCCACAGTGGGTGGAAGACGAAGTGCTGAAGAGTGAACCTGCCTCGTTCAAGAAACAAGCTGGCCTGGTATTACAACGGATGAAACAGAATCCTAACATGACTTGGAATGATAAAGGCGAACTCCTGGTACAGAATCAGGTGGTCCCCGGCACCCACATGACGGATTTAGTGAATGATCTGATGCGTCAACGCAGATCGCACACCGATCCTCGAGGATGGGAGGTCTTCGCTCAAGGCTTGAAAGACATGCATGTACCACAGGAATTGGTGGGGAACCCCCACCGCTGGGACTTTATGCAGCAAACTCAGCAATCACCGAGTGGCCCACTACCTTCTTGGGAAGCCGAATGGGAACCGGAGTCACCCCCCAAAACACCACCACAACGGGCACTTTCTTTTCGCGCCTATAAAAAACACCCTTGATCAAGACACCCCACATCTCCAGAGCCGTGACACGTAGCAAGTCACCGCGACGAACACGACGCCGCACACAACCGCCCAAGGCCTGGAAGACCTATTAAAACCAACAGCAGCAGCAGGACAGCTCAGTCGCCATGTTTTACCTGACCCTACCCAGTAACAGTTCGCTGGATGTGTTTCCTGACAACACCGTGGCCAAGTACGTCACCCAGTTACCGCAACCGTTACATTTACCTGGCCGGTGGGAATGTGCCCTCGTGGATGTCCAATACCCTTACTCGTGGTACAACGTGCGAGCCAATGAAGTGTGGTACGAGGTCACCTACGAAGGCAAAAACACCCGGCTCACCCTGCCCGAAGGCCAATACGATACCCCCAAAGAGTTCATGGGTGGGCTGTCAAGACTGATGCATGATAAGGCGCTACGGGGGTGACGGATAGTGCAACACGCCTGATAGCCTTGCGCTTCAAGAGAAACGTGTTCTTCGATGTCAACGTACACAACGACAAGGCACAGCTTACCGTCACCGATACCGTGAATGTGAAACTCAGTCCTACACTACAGCAAATGCTGGGTTTCGATCTACAGACGTTCGCTGGTCCCAACCAACACCATGGCGAGATGCCGATGGATATGAATTCGGGTATGTACGGACTCCACGTCTACTCGGACGTGGTGGACAACCACATCGTGGGCGATATCAACACACCTCTGTTACGGGTGGTCCCCATTAAAACGACGTATGGCGATCAAGTCACCCACAGTTTCAACCATATCATGTACCTGCCCGTACGACATACCGACATCAACACGATCACGGTGGATATAAGAGATGACACGGGACGAGCGGTGGCATTCGAACGAGGAAAAGTGGTGCTGACACTTCATTTTCGACAAGCACGTGCTCCCCACTTTGCATAATGAAAGCACCTTACGAGTGCGATGCACGCAGCTATGCCGACTATTATGCCCAACAGGCCGGGGGTGGCTTTCCGGTCTTTAGCGGTGCACGCATGCAACGAGGACATGGACTGGGAACATACTCGGCAGCATTGTGAAAACGTTCCTGCCCTTGGTGACGCGTGGGGTGAAAGCAATCGGCAAACAAGCGGTACGCAGTGGACTGCAAGTGGCCGGTGATGTCTTGGGGGGTACGGCACCCCGACCAGCCTTGAAACGACGGGCCAAAGAAGCGGGAGGCGTCTTGGTGGCCAAAGCACAACGCACCGTAGGGAATAAAAGAGCTGCCCCACGGAGACCACGCACCAGTCGACGACCGATCCAGCGACGACGCACATCGAAGAAGACCCGGGATATCTTTTCTTATAACATGGCCTTAATCCACGCCGAGTCCTGCCCCTCCACCAACAGTGAATTTGATTTGTGGACCGTGCCGCCCACACAAACCAGTGTCGAACAAGGATTATGGGTGGAGCATATCCCGCTCTCCAGCATCAACGAAACCGGACCCATCGAGTTCACCATCAGTAATGCGGATACGGCCTATGTGGATTTAGCCCATACCTACTTGTATGTGAAAGCCAAGGTGGTCAATGGAGCTGGCACCAGACTCGCTGACCAAGCAACGGTGGGCCCGACGAATTTCTGGCTGCACTCGATGTTTCAGCAGGTGGATATTTTTCTCAGCGACAAACTCATCAGTGACTCCACCAACACGTACCCCTATCGAGCCTACATCGAGACACTGTTGTCGTATGGCCGAGAGGCTAAACAATCTCAGCTGACAACCGCTTTATTCT
>JAVTVY010002816.1:0-33036 GCA_036873755.1 Hanleya hanleyi | reverse complement strand
GAAGAGATCAATAATAAAATCATCGTTGTGTTTTAAATTCAGTAACCTATAACCAGTTGTTTATTTTTTTCGTGTGTGCTTTATTGTTCATTGATTATTATTATGTACTCTCTTCAGATGAGGTACCTTGATGCAAAATAAATATATCCATGGAGAATGGCTCTCTTTTGATTCTTGCATTCTAACAAATCTCTGATCTTGACCGTTCTCACTTCAAATTTGTGTTTCTTTTCCAGTTTCCGGTCTTATTTTGGGACTTGAAACATTTACTTCTCAACTGCTCTGACAGAGCACCATTCCCTACGCTAATTTGAAAAAAATCTCCTAATGCCGAGAAGAGGGGGGGGGGGTGCCTCGCTCTCTCGGACTCTCCTCCCAACACCTCGTGCTGTACTGCTGGGCTGATCAGTGCCCATGGTAATAGAAACTGAGGGCGATAATAGTTGCTATGCTAACGACTCACCAGCGATGACATCTGGAAAAGTTAATAGTTCCCACTGTCAATTCAGAGATGCTATATAAATTCTCTCATGGTAGCACACAGGGCCCCCAAGTCATCTCTCGAGTACACACTTAAATTATATCAAACCCTATTTCGTAGGTCCTGTGACGTTAGTCACACTGCCATGTTAATAATGGTCAAAATTGCGTATATCAGGTGAAGGATTCGTGCAGACATAATTATGCATGGGGCCACATATCCTGAAGTTGCGAATAAGGGACCAGAAAATTTAATTTCAGCTATGATACAGGCAGGTAGTATTTGGAGGTGGCTAAATCCGAGAAACACTCAATAGGGATTAAATTATTAGGAAGTTGAGCAACCCAGTCCCTGCAAACGGCTGTTCGATATTTCATATGTTCAGAAATGCGTTGAATTAATAGAGCTGCATTACTCGACTGTAATAAACTTGAATTCAGAGAGACTCCATTAAGCAGCACATGTTTTATGGATCCCCAAATTCGTGCAACAACACGAAAAGGATCTACTTCAGTGTGACAAATCAATGGTATTCCTACGAAGTAGGCTACAGATCGCAAATTGTCCGGTAATGAGTCAGTGAGTCAGTCCATACGAGTCCTTTCGTCGGCAAAATAAGGAGAACCATTGATATTAGAACCTTGATTTTTGGCATGAACGTGCATTAGGGCATTGTTACCAGCAAGTTCTGAGCTGACCGAATTCTGATGAAAATTTGATTTATAATTATTTTTTTTTATTATTTATTGATAGCTCAGCGAGTGCACTGTCATGCCCATTGGTAACCCTTGGCTGTATGTTTCACTGTATATATAACACAGTACAAAACGTGATGGGACAATGAAATAGGAAATACTAATCTTCTATCATAGTTAGTGCATTGATCTACACTGCTATTACCAACTTGCAATTCTTAATACACACAATTCAGTATATTGTTATGGATATATGTAAACTGTGGCCTTTAACGTGTATCCTATTTCATATCCAAACATTTCATCACAGACCAAATCATGCAGGCTTCAAATTTAGGTCAAATTGCCATTGATGATGAAATATCAACCAATTAAGTCGGCCTGATGCAATAACCCAGCAGAACATAGAAAGATCTGGTATCATCCTTCAGATTAGCCTGTGAGCAACAATGATAAAATTTACTAAGGGTGAAACAAAGCCGTCCTGCAAGCCACCCAAGGAATTTATCAGCTTGTGTTGGGACATTTTGTTGGTATCATGTAAGTTGTTTAGTAGTTTACTCATTCAAATCTCCATACCATATTTTCTGTTATTCAACAGACAAATTTCTTTACTGGTTTTAATTGTTTAAGTTTTACTGGGTTTCAACTGCTACAGATAGTAACATAGTACTGATACTGTAGAAATGGGTAGTGTGAATTTAATTATTCCATGTTTAGTACAATTTGTTCACATGAATGGTGGAATGTCTGGATTCTCGAATGAAAGTGTGTTATACATGTACATAGCTCAAGCATGTCAGGTTTGAGGAACAAACATAGTTGCAATTAAGATATAACCAAATAAATTTCATGATAATTATTGAATCTAAGTAGGCCCCTACCTAACAAAATTAGTTTAATAAAAAAGGTCTTCCTGGCGTAAATTGTTTTCTTTTGAGAGAGAATGGTATTTTCCGGGTTAAGAATTTCCTGTATAAAGATAGGTTGTTCAATGAGGCTTTGTTTTTGCCGCTGTTGTGTGCATCAAGGGTATGGAAACATGATATATGCACCCAGAGCCCTGATCTACAGCTGTATAAAACTCAACATCTGGCATTGATGGCATGTTTAAAGGGTCTTAATTTATTTTCTTTGGGTAGAATTTAACTAGATAAAGTAACTTTGATTGTACTTCTTGAATATTGACTATATATCACACTGGGATACAATTTAACCCTACCTGGCCTGGGGGGGCCATTATGGCCCCCCCTACCAAACTTTCTGCACTATCTCCGGAACGGCGAAAAATGGAGAGCTGAAACTCCGTGACTTTATCATTTGTCTTGTTGGGGTCATTTTGAGCCTATTTTCATAACCCCCCGAGCAAAGGATCATGGGTAAATTCAAGATGGCGGCCACGTGGTGTACCAGAAAAGTGATTTTTTGTCATATTTCTTCAAAATTTCTGCTTTTCAGCAATGAAAAGTGGGCAAAAACTATTTTATTTCATATCACATTAATATTTGCTAATTTTTCATGCAGTTTTTGTGGAGAAATTGCAAAAATAAAAAATTCGGAAAATCGGACCAAAAAATCGACCAAAAAATGCCGTTTTTCAAAATGGCGTCACTGTGACGTCATCAAAGCGGCCATCTTGGAATTTTTTACATTTTCTGGTAGAGCTTGACCCAAGGGTATAGTGTAATAAGTTTCAGCCCCCTAGCTCAAGGGGTAAGAAAAATAATTAGGGGGGGCCATTTCGGCCCCCCCCCAGGCCTGGACAGGTCCCAAAAAGCCCAGGCCAGATAGGGTTAAACAAAAACATTACATGTGTAATTATGTTGATTCTGGTGATTTTTGATGAAAATCTCTGGTGATTCTGACTTGGGCTGCATGTGCCCATCTTAATATAGGCAGGATTTCAACTTGGGGCGGGGGGGGGGGGGGGCGGGTGGGATTGCCAAGAGCTCAGTGCCTGTCCTAATGCCTACCTTACTTCGTAGGTCCTGTGACGCATAGTCACACTGCCATGTTGTTCAAATGTTGTCAACAATTTGAGGAAGTACTGAATATTAGGAAGCAAATTTCGACTGAATAATGCAGAAGTAAGGGTAGTCTAAATGTTGGAATAAAAATCGGCATTTACATGTATATAGATTATTTGGTCATTTTCATGCTTATTGTTTGTCCTATAGATTGATGACTTGTATATGTTGTGCCAGAATCCAATCACTGGACATGAATTCCAACATATCCAGTGGGGCTTCAAATACCACAGTCATATTTTACAGCTGAAAACAATAATTTTTGTTATTTGTTTGGATTGTTATTTCTGAACAAAAACACAGTGAATCGTTCTTATTGAGGTCCAGTGAAAACGTACAGTAACGTGAGTGACGTAACGTGAGTGACGCAGGTTTCGTGTCGTTTGGTGCTGATGCTAGCTAATACACTTATACTGTTGACTTAATAATGCTGTGGTGGCTGTCTTGTTATGGAAACAGTCGTTTGTTTATTAAAAATTAAAACCAGAGCTAAATTCAAGAATAAAGTTGATACTCAAATATCCATAATATATTCCTTTTCCATGTAACGTGAGTGACAAGTGCTAAAACTTGACTTGGATACAGGCCTTCATACAAATTGGAACACTATTTGCATGTTGGTGTACAGTGTAACCAGGGCTGCCTACAGGCACAGTATGTCCACATATAATTGCTGACAAGCAATTATATATCTGAACAAGCGTTCTGAGAACCCCAACATCTCGCCTTGCGGGGTCATCCGCCGAAGGTGCAGCAGTATTGAAAGCATTCATGTAGAGCAAACAATAAAGTCTGGAATAGGTGACGTGGTACAGACAATAATGTCTGGAATAGATTATCTGGTACAGACAATAACTTCAGTCCCATGTGGGATTACTGGCATATAAGTTAATCACATGTAGGATGGATAGGTCAGTGCCGTCGGATTACTGGTGCATAGGGCAGTCCAGTGTGAGATTACTGCTGGATAGGTCAGTCTCATGTGCGATTACTGTTGGATAGGCCAGTCCTGTGTAAGATTACTGCTGGATGGACCAGTCCCGTGTGGTATTACTGATGGATAGACCCGTCCCCTATGGAATTACTGCTGGATAGTCCAGTCCCAAGTGGGATTACTGTTGGATAGGCCAGTCCTGTCTGGGATTACTGCTGGATAGATGAGTCTTGTATTGGATTAATGCTGGATAGAACAGTCCCATGTGGGATTACTGCTGCATAGGCAGTCCAGTGTGGGATTACTGCTGCATACGGCAATCCTGTGTGGGGTTATGACTGAGGAGGCCATTCCCATGTGGGATTACTGCTGGATAGGCTAAACCTGTGTGGGATTACAACGGGATAGCTAGGTTAGTCCCATGTAGGATTATGGCTGGCTAGGTCAGTGCCATGTGGGATTGCTGCTGCATATTGTACTCCAATGTCATATTACTTCTGGATAGGTCAGTCCCGTGTGCGATTACTGTTGCATAGGCTAGACCCGTGTGCAATTACTGCTGGATAGGCCAGTCCGGTCTGGGATTACTGCTGGATAGGTCAGTCCTGTGTGGCATTACTGCTGGATAGGCCAGTATCATTTTGGATTACTACTGGATACGTCAGCTCTGTGTGAGATTACTGCTGGATAGGCCAGTCCCAAATGGGATTACTGATGGTTAGACCAGTCTGGTCTGGGATTACTGCTTGATAGTTGAGTTCCGTATGGGATTACTGCTGGATAGGTCAGTCCCGTGTAGCATTACTGCTGGATAGGCCAGTGCCATTTGGGAATACTGCTGGATAGGTCAGTCCCGTGTGGGATTACTGCGGGAGAGCTGTGATCTAGGAAAACATGAAACATGTCCACGAAAGGTTCAACAAACTTTCCATGTACAGATCTACATGTAAACTTTTGCCCAACAAAAACCTTATCAATGGAAAGGTACAAAGTCTAAACTGCAATAATCAGAACAAAAATTCATATTTAATGTCATATTTCTAGCACATGCACAGCCTCGAATCACATTGAACTTGGGTAGCAAGTGTCAAACTCATCCAATGAAAGCTGACAGCTTCAGAAAACTTTCCATGCACAGGTGTACATGTATATACATGTGATTTGCCATAATATGGAGAAAAATTAATATTTCATCTCAAAAATAGCACAGGTACATTCTCTAATCATAAGAATCCTGTTTACCAAGTTTTGTAATCATCCAATGAGAGCTGACAACTGCAGCAAACTTACCATGTACATGTGCATGTATACACAGAGGCATACATGTACAATTCACCTAAACAGAAAACTCATTCCTTTGCCATAATTTGGAGCAAAATTTATATTTCATCTCAAAAATAGCACAAGTACATCCTCCAATCATAAGAAACATGTGTACCAAGTTTCGTAATCATCCAATGAGAGCTGACAACTGCAGCAAACTTACCATGTGCATGTACATGTATACATGTAGAGGCCTACATGTACAATTTACCTAAACAGAAAACTCATTCATTTGCCATAATTTGGAGAAAAATTAATATTTCTTTAAAAAGATAGCACAGGTACATCCTCTAATCATAAGAAACATGTGTACCAAGTTTCATAATCATCCAATGACAGCTGACAACTGCAACAACCTTTCTAAGTACAGATGTACATGTGCAGTTCAGCTAAACGCAAAACTCTATCATAGGGATTTTAACATTGAAGCACCCCATGGATAGTATCCCCAGGTGGCATACCTACCCCCAATATTTTTTTTTATTTTTTTATATGTTTTTCTAATTTTTCTAGATTTTTTTAATTTGCTAAACCAAAAACCTTATCATTTCCAGGCAGGGGACACCGACACCACCACCGATACCGACACCGACACCGACGACGACATCCTCTTTCCCCCCTCACAATATCTCTCCTTTACTTCGTAAGGCGAGATAAAAATACTAAAAGTGTAACTTTATTTTTCTTTCCTTCGAATCCAAGTACCCCAGTCCCGGACGATGGCTTGTCAGAATAAACATGTATCACATTTGATTGAAAATTATAGTACAGGTAACTGAAAACACTATTTATTGGTCAGTATAATACTACAGTCAGAAAACTGGTGATGATCTATCATCTTTTAATGGCGATTCGACCTTGTCATCATCATTTAACGGTGATGAAATATGGCAAAGGGCTCAGTTAATCAGAATGAAAGGGTGATGATGGGATAAGGCAATGGCTTTAACTCGTCATCCTTTTTTCTGTCTGCGTACTAGAAACGAGAAATATTTATAATTACCGGTATATTTATTTATTTTTTTGTTTACACCTCAGGGGTTTTCCCAATCGGCCGACATAATTCAGATGTTAAAAGCAACTGTAGGGATTAGAGGCATCCGTGGGGTCGATTTTCACTGAATTATTCTTTCTCTTATTTCCATATAGGCAACTAATTCAGTAAAACGTTTGCGAAAAAACAATGCATCGTGATGACATTAAATCAACTATTGGATATCTGTTGATACTGTTTTTGGTTCCCATGTACAGGTCTCCTCCAATACATTCATAATAAGTCAAGTTAGAAAGTGACAGGTGGTAGAGCAATTATTGCGCACAAATGTCATTAACTACCGTACTAGCACATCCAAGGGTCACGTGAAATACGCCTGCCTGGGGAAATATACTGCAGCTCTTGCACATTAGTCTGTAAAGTAAATATATCAAAGTTGGCATGGTACGACCCGAAAGTCTACTTGTATCGAAAATTGTTTCGAATATGTATGAGCTAATTCAATAGTGATAAACATATGAGGAGGGAGGGGAGGGAGCTCATTGGTGAACAAACACTACTACGACGTATTAATTTTTTTATTACACTGACCGAACATGGGCATGGAACGAAGAATGGACGGGCGAAGATGGCGAATGCACTGATTTAAGTACCTGTTACGAGTACTGTGTTGACCGGGTCCAGTGAAGGTAAAGTTTCCGTGTTGACTGTCGTAGTATGGGGTGCTGCGTTTGTTTCAGTCGCAGTGGTGTGATGCGGTGAATCCATGTTTCTCGTCCCAGATAGAACAGTTTCACTTACGATAGTCTCCAAATTGGGCACCGTGTTGGTAGATGTCGAGTCCCTGTCTTTCACAGTGAAATGAGCTGCAGAACCCGTAACATACGAGTTCGATGGGGTTGATGAATTCGTTCCTGTGGTCGAAGGGCTAACATGTGAATCCGTGTAAGCCGTACTAGTCTGACCTGTTGAGTTGTTGGCATCAATCATGATGTGATGTATAGATCCGGTATGGGCAGGCGACGTCGAATCCGTTGTCATGGTTGCTATCGGTGAAGTTGATTCGGGGTTTACTGAGATGTCAATGGCGTCCGACAGATTTCTTGAAGGCGTCTCTGACGTTGTTGACGTAGATGTGACATTGCCCTTGAACGAGCCAAATCTATACGTGGATGTTGTTACCGAATGAGAAGTGGAACCATTACACCCCATCCATGGATATTTATCATTTGGATCTCTCGTGTATTTAGAAGCGCCCATATCACTGTCGTTCCGGATTGCTGGCGAAAAAATATGTTACACTTATAGTATTATCCATCGCGTCGTTTATGAAAGTGGCATTCATGAAAGGGACCTAAATGCAGAGATCCATTGACCTCTGCATTCCGGGTCGAAAGATTGTGTGGTTTCACTTCGAATTCCTCCTATGGTCATTGGGAAATAGATTTAATCATTGGTAACTGACATGTTTTCTTAAACTATTTCCTCAGATACAACATATCCATTACGGTAAGCATACTGGCAATTATTACATAGCGAGATAATATAGAGTCACTCATTCCTCCCCCCAGGGATCATCACATTATCGCATTATTTGCAGATAAGACGTTAACGGCGGACATTGGACGTGTCTATGCAAGAAAAATGTGCTAGGGAAATAGGGGGAATTACTATGCATTGGTGCGCCATGGCTACTTCTTTACTTTATCTCGTCTTTCATTTGATGTAACATGATTGTGCTTAAGGTCCGGAGTCCCCTACCAAACTTTCTACCCTATATCTGGAACGACACAATATTGAGAGCTGACACTCCATCACTTCGTTGTATAGTTTATGTTTTTGCCCTCTAGCTCAAGGGGTAATAAAATATTTAGTGTGGGGATGCGAATGCTCCCCCGGGCCAGAACAGGTTCTAAACAACCCAAACCAGGTAGGGTAAATCGTTAATTAGATTCAATTCTGTGGATTGCGGGGTGAGAATGGGGGGAGGGGTGCCCCTTGAACTTTTCTCTCCTGCCTCGAAAAGAAAACAAATAGAGAGCTGAACCGTTGTGATTTCGTAGCCTATCATATTGGAGTCATGATGAGCCAAGATGCCTAGAGCACAGGGTCATGAGTAAATTCAAAATGGCGTCCATGTCGATGTTTTCTGTTGTTTTTTCGTCGACATTTCTGCTTTTCTTCATAAAGATGGGCAAAGATAATTTCATTTCACATCAGTTGATTATTTATCATGCAGATTTTGCGGAGAAAATTGTCAAAATAAAAAAAAAGTCGAAAAATGACTTCTCAAAAAATGCCCTGACTGTGACGCCATGTTTGATTTTTTTACATGTTCTGGTAGAAGTGTATGCAAGAATGTAGTGACTCTTGATAAACTTCAAACATATTGAATACAATGGAATTTACGAGTCAATCTATGACAAACCTCTGTTGAATTCGGAACTCAAATCAGTATTGTGGCCGCTAAATTTGATGCAACGCTAACCCGTTTAGAAAATGAGTTGCGGTAGTTGGGCTTGTGTGCATGTGAATTTCTGATTTGCCACGTGTACCTACACTCACCAGTACCAAGCTCCATGTGGTGGCATAACCAACGTTTTGTAATGGCGGACCTAATGAATTCTATGGTAACCGCCGTCAGAAACCAATTTATGACAATATCTTCCCATCTGAATCAGTAAAGGACTTTGTTATAACGGCTTCAGCTATTGGTTCTGGGACAAGGCATGAGATGGCTCAACGGCACACTTTATCTAAGAGTTAATAATGAGCCTATCTCTGTTGTCCACACACATTCTATCCATGCTTTACAAACAATCAACTTTTAGTTGGTACGACTAAATCCTGGAACACTACATTGCTTGGAAGTCTCACTTTCTAAGTTTCTTTAATTCTTTTTTTTTTCAACCAGTTTGACAAAACCCCCCTCGACAATGTCGATATATTATATGCAGTATAATCAGAACCTCTGCGCGTGTGTGTGTTTATGCACCTGTAAAATGTAAATTTGCATATCAATACTAACACCTTTAATAATGGTCATATCTATAGAACGTGTAATTTCATGAAATCGTCGTCACAGCAGCCATTTGACCATACGGAGTTAGCGGGTTACCTGATATGCCATGTCATAAAAGACCCCAAATTTCCACCGGGGCTGAGTCTTATTATGTCTGGGCTTATGGTGACCTGTCCAGGCCTGGGGGAAGTCATTTCGCTCCCTCATCCTAATTATTTTCCTTACTCCTTGAGCTAGAAGGATGAAACTTACCACACTATATTCTAGGGTAAAACTCTACCAGCAAATGTGAAAAAGCGAAAATGGTCGCTATAATGATGTCGCAGTGACGTCATTTTCAAAAGGCATCTTTTGATTGAATTTCCGGTCAGATTTTCAATTTTTTATTCATGTAAGTTTCTCCGCAAAAAACAACCGCATGATAATTAGTAAATATTAATCTGAATTGAAATAAAATCGTTTTGCCCACTTTTCCTCGCGGAAAAGCAGAAAGTTTGAAGAAAAATGACGAAAACATCACTTTTCTGGTAACCCACGAGACCGCCATCTTGTATTTACTCATGATACTCTACTCGGCGGGAGTTACACAAAAGGTTCAAAATGACCCCAATATGATAAACTACAAAGTCATGAGGTGTCAGCTCTCATTTTATTGTCGTTCCAGATATAAGGTAAACCGTTTAGTAGGGGGTTATGATGGCCTCCCCTGCTCTGGTAAGGTTCATATCACGATGTGATGTTGAAGAAACAATATTATGGTCTTCAAAACATTTTGAAATGAACCAGGAATACTTACAAAATAACTTCTTTCGATTACACGGTTTCATAATTTATTACTCGATCACACCTGAGGAATTGAAATTTATCTGCGAAAGCTCGTATCCAATGAATCTAGTTGCTCCAAAATGGGCTGCCTTCATGTTTTTCGCTATGTTCTTTAGACTAGCAGGTCTAACTACACCTTGAACGCTTTCATATGGTGATTAATGATTCACTAACCTTCGAAGCACAGCTTGATGAATAGCGTGGTACCAGTGTTACTTGCTTGAATCTTTGAGGCAAAAAATGAGGAGAAATTTGCCGTCAAATATAATACACATCTTGGTATTACAGAGTTCCAGCTGAAGCCCCAGCATTCTTTGGTCGACATGTTCACTGACCAGTTCAAACAATTGCTCTTACACTCATCTACATTGGCTGCATCGGGATCTGGATGATTTTCAGTCACTGTGACGCCAGGTTTCATGCCCGGGTATGTCTTAAAGTGGCAATCTCCTGTAAAAAGAAAGATTATGTGCCAACATAACAATTGTTCAAGACATACATGTAGTACAGGTGATTGTCTGTTCGAGCTCCATTTGCACTGGTAACACGGAATCGAAGTGCCACAGCTATGAACTAATTTAATCAGAAATACAGGTACGGCATGGGAACTAAAACAAAAAAGACACATTTCACATAACACTTATAAAAGACAATTCAGGATATGTAATATGAATCTATGGTTTTCATTTGATCGACGAATTGTCTTGTTTTAACACATTTTTGTACTTCAACACAAAATACTTCGTGTTCAACTTGGTCTTGTTTTGGTCTCAATATATCAACACAAAAACTACGGAGCGAGTGAGACGTATTGAACAATTCGCCGTACATCAACGTGTCGATGTATATACGACTGATTGTTGAGGTATTCGTCGAGGAAAATGTCCACCGGTTGATACGCATAGAACAGCCAGCGATGTGCCTTATCCACCCAAGCATGGTCGACCAATTTGCCGCATCCCCATTGACGATCTTGACATTGCTGATGTCGATGGGGTCTGTGCTATTGATGTTGAAGAGCGAGAGTTGTTCCACATATTGCCGGCGTCGGCGCAACGGTCCACAAATCAAATCCGATGTTGGTGAAGGGGTACGAGTCGGTTTGAATCAAAATGTTTACTTAGAGATGTTCATGCGCTTCAATATGCGTCGTCATTTGGTCGGTCGGCGATCTATGCGGGGTCCCGATGGCGCAGGTCTGATATCCCCTACAGCTTGTTGAGCTTTGACAGCCAGAGTCCTCCCGATCTCTACACTCGGTCTCACCGTTACACCACTCAACAGATCACCCAAGTCTCCCTGGACAGTTAGTTTATACTCGACCGCTTTCACTCGGGCGCTAGGAGCTGGGGAAAGATTTTGACGACGCTCACGAGCACGTTCCCCAGTCCGTGGTTTCGTTGAGCACGGTGGCTGATCCACTCCCTGCTTGTTTGACACAGCAATGGTAAGGCACCTTGTGAGCCATTATACAATGTTGGGAGAGCTGTCCGTCGATTACAAATTTATCTCTTTGCTATCGGTTGTTTGATGGCTTATACCGATGGTGATGAGACTGATGTCGTCTGTCCGACAAGTAAATAGAGCATGTGATCGCCTTGTGGCTTGATCTTGATATGTCAATTTCGTTGGGTAAACACGAAGAAGGGGCACATCGATGTGGCTATCGATAACAACTGGTTAGTCTGTAGAAGCCAGGCTTGATATCCAGCATGGTCCCCACCGGGAGGGTATCTGGTCCCATGTAGACATCGAAATTCAGTACGCGCAACCCCTGAAAATGTCTTGCTGCGGCGTACGCACACGTTGGGCTTAAGTATCTCCCGAAACTTTCGGTTCCATTCGTCGTACTCCATGTGCACGTAATCCACAAACTGAGAGATATGTTTCCGCCCCGCGCAAGTTCCGTCTTTGATGCGTTCGGACAAATCCAGTACGTATATTTTGGGCGAATGGTACTGGCCTTCTGGACGAGAGAATATAGATGTTGCCCCGATGCACGACTACGTGCCATGCCGTCTCCTGTTGCGCGTTGTACCATGCGTAAGATTGTGATATATACATTAGGCTACACTCTGGGTGACGTAATGGACGAATATGTTGCTGCGCTATTAATGTGCAGTATGAGATAACATATGACGACTGAGCATTCCCTCACCAAGCCGCCGTGCAAATATAATCAGCCCAGACCTGCTGAGTCTCGGGTCGACGTCGTGACTGACGTGCTTCTTGGAACATTTTGCGGATCTTGACAGGTGTGGTGTTTAGGAAGACGTAACGGACGCCGGCGTCTGCTGTTGTTTCATCCCGTCCCAGCGCTGTGGACTACCCATATTTTTTTACGTGTCTTTCAAACACTGGGTCATCTTTATGTATGCTTCTTCTTCTAACGAAGAGTCCATCAGGTAGAAGGGTGGGGGGGGGGGAGCAATGTGCGATAACATAGCACAGAGAATTCCCCATTTTCGTAATATCTTTCTTCTTCTGTGTTTGTGACTTTCACTCTTCTTTATTCTTTAGAGATCGTAACGGTGACGTAATCAGTAGTAGGGAAACAAACTATTCGATGTAAAGTGTGGATTGAGATAAGCATGCACTTACATCACACACGCACACATCCCTTACGTGTACGCACACCCATACCTATCACCATATTGGCTCAGCGCCAACACGCCATCATATGAGAAACAGAGACAGAGAGAGACCACCACAGGGAATGCGTATCATAGCACATACCCAATAGGAAAATGCGTTGGGTTGGGCGTGTTTACGTAACATAAAATGACACCCTTGTCCATGTATCACTTCTCTCCTGTCCAAATCAGATTTTGAGGCTTGAACCCCACCGTAACTCCACGCTTCTTTATCTCTTCTGCATGTACACCTATTGGATCTCCCCCGGAGATATCTGTGCCCATGGTTGGCAATGGCTCGGGGTGTGATGCTGTTGGATCTTCGAATCAAAGGCCTCCCGTGCAAACTAGATACCTCTGGAGTACGTGAATCGCGATGTGCGGCAGATGAGAAGTTTCTCTGGAGTTTTTAACAACACCAGGTAGTATGCATTCAATCTGATAGTCTGATGCTGTTTGCTTTAACGAAACAAATTCTGAATCAATTTGATGGCACACAGCCGCCGATAATGAGTGCCGTTGGTGAAGAACTGGGTCACCTGAACATCGGTTTCCGCCATGAAAGCATCGACGAAGACCAAAGTCCACGGTCCCAGGTCGCTCCGGGTGAGGCGCCTTTCCAAATGGTGACGTGTGACATCGTCGCACACGGCTACTGCCACTATTCCAAACAGGAAACGACCCTGGCGATAGGTGGGGAAATCATACTGTTGGTATGTCGAGGGAGCCTTCAGACGAAATACGTATTGCCTGAAGCCGCTCTACTCGAAATTACACAGGTGATGGGATTTTCAGGCATGGGTCTATATTGTGCTGACCTGTCGTCCTGTGCGGGCAGTTCGTCCAACACGACATGTTCGAAGGCGGGCTATAGATCAGAATGGAGATTGGCATGACTCGTGAAACTATTCGGGTGAGTCAATAGAGCAAAGAAGGGACTGAAGCTGATGTAGACATCGTGCCATCCAATTCACCACTCAACACTCGTTTGAAGCTGTGTCAGGTAACTATCGCAAACATCCCGGTGTCTTTGATGACCTCGACCCACTTATCATACACGTGAAGGAAGAGCTCGGATAAAGCGGAAGAAAGTGCGTACGATATGTTCCGTGAAGAATCGAATGAAGGATCTCGGTCTGATGTAGAAATGCGTCAGCGCTAATGCTCGTGATAACCTAGAATGAACAGTACGCCTCGGCCCGGAATGCATACACTGCTATCCGATCCCTGAATGGGTACACTGTACGATGAGTGCATTACTTGTTCACTCATTCCTCCTAACGTGTGCAACACACCTAACTCTGTGAGTGGGTTAGACCACACTCCCGATAGCGTATGCGCACAACATCATCGCCAGTCAACGTTAAACAACGACTAGACTCTGTAAAGCGGGAGCCCATTTTTCACACAAGATCAAGCCCACGTCTACCCCATTTCAAGGTTACACCACAACCAATCTGACCCCATCTGCGCACTTTCTACTACTGATGATGTCTCAGTAACGTGATATCTGATTACGTTAATTCCCTCATTAAAACTGTTTTTCCACTTACATCTAATCCGGCCAGATGTTTAGTTTCTTTACTAGTGATGACTCCACTCCATTAGGGCTGCCTGATGCGGATCGAATCTACACTGTATACAGGGGAGGTCACACAACCCACCCCACCTGCACGTCGTACGTACCAATTCCAAATCCAACACTACTGATGATATGACAATCACGTGATAGCTGATAACAGCATTTCTCTGAATACAATCTCGTTGAGTCTGCTTGCTGCGGATTGACTATACACTTTGAACATGCAAGGTCATACAACCCACTCTTCTGCCACAGTTACATCCAATCCAACCCGATCTGCGATTTCTCTACATCTGATGGCGTCACAGTTACGTAATCTGTAACACACTTCAGCCATACCACAGACACTCCAAGGTCAGCCCATGGTCCAACGTCCACTTCAACATCCAAATTCAAAGGTGACAGTCCCATCCCACTTCCACCTCATCACGACTTCGGGTACTCTTGTTTTACTCTCCACGCTGCATAGCGATTTGCCCTGTCCGGAAATACTAACCGTTCTTCTCCATTTAAATGGCGGACCGCTGTTTACTGGATATAGAACGCATGCTTCGAATCACGCAAGCTAAAACATCCAGTTGCCGAAATACATTGAAGCGGTCGGTAGTGTATGACACATGACTGTCTTCAGGGTATTGCCTAAACCTTAGTCGGACGATGAAGATGATGCCAGTCTTTCCATTCTCTTCATCTTCCGACTCATTGTTTGCGTCCAGACACTGCTGACAGTCACAGGCTATAACACAACTGACGGGCGTGAATATATTTCGTTGTCTGGGTGGGGGCGGGGGTGGGGGGGGTGTGGCAAAATCACCCTACCAAACTTTCTGCGCTATCTCGGGAACGACAAAAAATGGAAAGCTGAAACTACGTCACTTTATAGTTTACCATACTGGGGTCATTTTGAGCCTATTTGCATATTCCCCAGAGCAGAGGATCATGGGTAAAATCAAGATGGCGGCCAGGTGGGTACCAGAAAAGTGTTGTTTTTGTCATATTTCTTCAAAATTTATGCTTTTCCGCGATGAAAAGTGGGCAAATTTTTTTTTATTTCGTATCACATTAATATTTGCTAATTTATCATGCAATTATTGAGGAGAAATTGCATAAATAAAAAAAATCGGAAGATCCGACCGAAAAATCAACCAAAAATGCCATTTTTGAAAATGACGTCACTATGACGTCATCAAAGCGGCCATCTTGGATTATGTTTACATTTTCTTGTAGAGCTTGACCCAAGGGTATAGTGTGGTAAGTTTCAATCCCCTAACTCGAGGGGTAAGAACGATAATTAGGGGGCGTTATTTCGCTCCCCCCCCCCAGGCCAGGACAGGCCCCAAAAAGCCCAGGCAAGATAGGGTTAAATAGAGATGGATAGGAGAATACAATGTTCATCAGTGGCCTGTTGAGTGGCAAGAGTCTACTTGTCTGTCAGCAGTGTCTCTCGAGTAATCCTGGGACGAAGGATAAAGACCGATGAGCATGTGTCCTTCAGTGTCTATGGACTGTACTAGAGTCTAGTCGATTGTCAGCAGTGTATCGTGTAACCCAGAACTGGAGGCCAAATCAGATGAGCACGCGATATTGCCTTACATAGTCTTCTCACACAGGGCATGTCCATCATCTATGGAATGTGTTAAAGACTACTTGTCTGCCAGCAGTATATTTAGCTGGTAAAAAGCTCATATTTTCAAGGGATCTGTGGACTGTGCTTTCGTATACAATGTAGACGAATGTCAGCCGTGTCTAGACTAAGCCTGGGTCGGAGCATACAGAGGAAAGGGGTTAAAATAAAGGTACAATTATATCGATAAAATAATGACTGCTCCCCTTCGAATAGCGAACCGCTAACCGCGAACTGCAGACCAACTTCACGAAGGTGTGTTTTGACTAACCCCTCATAGTGAGGTGGCTTAGTGGAATTATATTTACGTAAGTGACAAAAGTGTGATTTTTTCATCAGAGGATCCCCCAGGATCACTCTCTTGAAAAATCTGTGGCTGCAAAAAGAATTCACAAGTGTGACGTCACAGTGACGTCTTTTTGACGTTTATACTTTAAATGTATGCTAAAATACAGAATATCGTCAAAGTAAGGTTCCTGAACTAAACCACCACGACTTTTCTAACTGTAATAAGCTGTGTACTCAGCAGATGTAATTATGAGTTCAAAATGTATCATTTTTCAGACTGTATGGAGAAAAAGAGGAAACGAGTAGTATAGAAAGCAGCAATTTTGAGAGTGCGTGGGGTGTGTTTGAGGGACCATCCGTGGTCCGAACGGTCCATAGCGTGAGGTGTCAAAGTGAAGCTCTGGTGGTGTAGACCACGACTTGAGAGATGTCCATGCCATCTGTGATGTTTTTGGTGATGTCATCAGTAGGAGCAGTACCCAATGTGGGCATTTTGAGGGGTGCGAAGGAAGGTGTTTGGGATAGAGATGTACCATCCGTGGTCCGAATGCGTCGTGCGAGATGACAAAGTAAAGCTCTCGCGGAGTAGACTACGACTTGAGGGATGTCCATGTCATCTGTGATGTCATTGTTGACGTCATTAGTAGGAATAGTACCCAAAGTGGGCCTAATAGGAGTGTGAAGGAAAGTGTTTGGGTAGAGATGGACCATCCGTGGACCGAATGCGTTGTGTGAGGTGTCATCTTGTAGCAACGACCGCCAACGTCAAACTTAACGCTTCAACGCCCTGGTGAAATAGCTCAGAAGCTCTGATTTTCTAGATATTTTATGGAATTGTCACTAATTCATTAAAATACAGTGACGCTCGTCAGCGCCCGTTGTTACGCCTTAACGCCATATCTGTACGCCTTAACGCCCGTCTCAACGCCTTAACACCCGTCTCAATGCCTTAACGCCTTATCCTAACGACCTAACGTGCATATACCAGTCAATCGGCGGGCTGGGGAAGTAACCAAGCATTGTATCCACGGCGTACACATCGTGACATGTAAAAGCATGTAACAAAATGTAGCACTATATATGACTCATGTTCATCATAATCAACGTTGGTGAGGATGGCCGAGTGATGGAGGGCGCCAGTCTACATATTTGGGACGTGGGTTCGAATTTCACTTCTGACACACACCTTTTTCGTTATTCTTCGCCATGTTGCAAAACCATTGTACAAATATAGCATTATATTTGAATCATTATCACCACGATAACCAGCTTTGGTCAGGATGACCGAGTGGTTTAAGGCGCCAGTCTCAAGATCTATGAAATTGTCTTCCCCGGGGCATGGGTAAACTGGTCTGCAGATGCGGGCGTGGGTTCGAATCCCACTCCTGACTCGCACCATTTACTGGTCACACGGAGTCATAGAAATGAGAGTGTTGTTGAGATAGTGTAGTCTCTCAATTTCGGTTAAATAAAAGTCAACGAAAGTAATCCAGTCATCGCTCGGTGGTGGTGGTAGCTCCCGTAGAGCAGAGCTCTTGGATCGGAGCTCTTGGACTCTGAGCTTGGAGCTCTTGGAGCGCAGAGCTCAGAAGTGACGTCATCGTAAGCATGCGCACGCCCCTGTACCCTATAGCCCGAAGGGCATAGGGTTCACCAGGGTAGCTAACTGCAGAGATAATCTAGGCAGTGCGTTGTTTACAGATTTCACAACGTCTTCCTGAATGTTTACATGCACCGATACACTATACGCAAACTGAGTGTGTAGTGAATAATACATTATTTATTCATTAAAAGATTATGACAGCTGATAAAGTGAATTAATTAGACTGTGATGTATTAACCTCACAAAATATATGAGATACATTGCTGTTTATTGTATCTCGGTAAAAATTGTGTTAAACTGATGAAAATGTCCAAAAATAATTCCCAATTTGGTGGTCATTTTGAATTCATCAAAGCTGGCCTATCTGTAATATTGTCACGGTACATATACTGAACATCGGTATCATGTACTTTTTATGTAAAAGTGTTCCCCATATGAAATAGAAATGCATACAAAGGGTAGTCGGTTGGTTTAACCCTATCTGGCCTGTGCTTTTTGGGACCTGTTGTGGCCTGGGCAGGGGCGGGGGGTCGAAAAGGCCCCCCTCCTAATTATTTTTCTTACCCCTTGAGCTAGGGGCTGAAACTTACCACACCTCTTGGGTCAAGCTCTACCTGAAAATGAAAAAAAATCGAAGATGGTCGCTTTGATGACGTCACAGTGATGTCATTTTCAAAAACGGCATTTTTTGGCCGATTTTTCAGTCAGATTTTCCGAATTTTTTCTTTATGCACGTTCGCCTCAAAAACTGCATGATAAGTTAGTAAATATTAATGTGATGTGAAATAAAATAGTTTTTGCCCCCTTTTCGTCGAGGAAAAGCAGAAATTTTGAAGAAATATGACAGCAACATCACTTTTCTGGGACCCCACGTAGCCGCCATCTTGAATTTTCCCATGATCTCTTACTCGGGGGGTCATGCAAATAGGCTCTAAATGACCCCAATATGATGAAGTCACAGAGTTTCATCTCTCTATCTTTTGTCGTTCCGGAGATAGCGCAGAAAGTTTGATATTTTTCTGGTATTAGGTATTTGCCATACGCAAGTGGTCGGCCATTGTTCCATATGCTAACATGTGAAGTTAGCTCGGTGGGTTATGCAAATAGGCTCAAAAGGATCCCAATATGATAAACTATAAAGTCACGGAGTTTCAGCTCTCTATTTTTTGTCGTTCCGGAGATAACCCAGGCCAGGTAGTCAACACATTTTAATCCCCCCCCCCTCCCCTTCCAAATCACAACATAAAACCCACCCAATGCAGAGTTCAGCTTGCAGCCACAGATTTTCTGGGTCCTGGAACAATGACAAATCAGCATGCAAAAGATAATACTTTTGTCACAAATGTAAATAACTTTCAATTTTTTTACGGTAAGCCACTCAACTATCACCGGTGTTTTCATCAAAATTTAATGACATCTGCAACAAGTGTTTTCCTGCAGTCACAGAAGTTCCAACACACAACAAACCATCAAGCCATGGATTAATCTGACTATTTTGAATTCAATAAGATAATAAAATGGACCTTTTAGACTGCACATTGAGAGTAGTGACTCAAAAATAAAACAAGAGTACAAAACTTCGAGGAATAAATTAAACCATACACTGATATTATCCAAAAACATATATTACAAAGACAAATTTAACCTGCATAATAATATAAAGGGCACCTGGAAAGTTCTGAATGAACTGATGAAACGTAAAACGTCCTCTAAATTAATTAAGAAATTTAAAGTAAATGACATAGAGATTACCGATTCACATAGATTGCTAATGACTTTAATAATTACTTCAGCTAAGTTGCTTCCGAACTGGAATCTAAAGTTCTAAACTCAACTGAACACTTCAGGGAATTCTTATCTACGAATTATCACGAAGACTTTCGACTAGAAGATGCCGCAACTACCGAAATTAATTCGATCATACCCGCCTTAACCCTATCTGGCCCGGGCGATTTGGGGTGTACCGCAGCCTCCGTGGGGGTGGGGGTGGGGGGGGGGGCGGAAAGTGCCCCCTTCCCGTATATATTTTCGCTATCGCTGAGGCTAGAGGGATGAAATTTACCGCACTATATCTTTGGGTCAAGAAAATGTAAAAAAAATGCAAGGTGGCGGCCATAATGCATTAATAATATTAACGTCACTGTGACGTCATTTTCCAAAAGAGCCTTTTTGGACGATTTTTCGGTCAGAATTTTCGATTTTTTTGTTTTTGTTTTTTTCTTCGCAAAAACTGCATGATAAATTAGTAAAAAAAAATCTGATATAAAATAAAATAGGTTTTTTTCCACTTTTCCATATGATCATCTAAAAAGTCATGGAGTCTCAGCTCTCAATTTGTTGTCGTTCCGGAGTCCGGAGACAGAAGAAGAAAAGCAACAGGGGGGACGGGGGGGGGGGCATTTGACCGTCAGCAGTGTCTCGACCAACCCTGTGTCAGAGGATACAGAGGATGCGAACTTGAAATTACCTTCAATCTTCTCACACAGGGGATGTCCATCATTCCTATTGCACCGCTTGGTCTCCCAGCTCTGCAAGTTCGACTTGCCGCGAATACATCGTTCGGTGTCTTGGTTTCCATCATCACTCCATGGTTGGTAACTCCCCAGTGCTGTACAGTTGTGCCAGACATATTGCACAGTGGAGGTCGTTCCAACGTTATGTAAACCGGTCCAGAAATCACTGGGTAAATAAAAATAATAGATTTATAATTACACGACAAAAATACTAAGCTATTGCTAATGTAGAATTTGAAAAAAATCCCACTCAGAACATGTGGCTATACCGCATGGTGGGTAAACCCATGTGGGGGGCCTAATCGTGTATTTGCGCCTAATCGTGTCAGCGCCAAATCGTGTAACAAAATTGCGCCTAATAACGTGTTGCGCCTAACCGTGTAGGAAATTTTCGGTTAATGGTGGAACTGCGCCTAATCGTGTACGAAATTTGCGCTTAATTGTGGAACTGCGCCTAATCGTGTACGGAATTTGCGCCTATTTGTGTAAATGCGCCTAATCGTGTAAGGAGGTTGCGTCTAATCATGTAACTGCTCTTAATCATTTGAACGATCTTGCGCCTAATTTTGCGTTGCGCCTAATCGTGTAGAAAAATTGCTCCTAATTGTGGAACTGCGCCTAATCGTGTCGGAGATTTGCTCCTAATTGTGGAAATGCGCCTATTCGTGTGAGAAATATGCTCCTAATTGTGGAACTGCGCCTAATCGTGGAAATCATTTTGCGCCTAATTATGCGTTGCGCCTAATCGTGTAAAAAATTTGCGTCTAACTGTGGAAATGTGCCTAATTGTGTATAGAGGCTGCGCCTAAACGCGCACAACGTGAAGACATAAGTAGTATGTAAAGGACGGATACAGTCAACTTGACCCTTCGTCATTTTTGGGGAGGTCACGGGGAGGTCACGTGATCAAGAGGTCAAGGTCACTATAGTTCCGGGACTTCCGGTCACGTGGCCTTTGGGGCATGTATTCCTCCTCGGTGATGCGGTCTGGCGGTGATGCGGTTGTGGGGAAAAAGCCTCGGCGGACAGAATGTAGTCCCAAATACGTGGGAGCGGGGGAAATTCTCCTACAATCTTCTCCAATCTTCGGGACATTTTGGGGGCGAGAGGAGCCCCTAGTCAACCGATTGGGTCGAGTGAGGTGTCAAAGTGGAGCGCTCGTCCAGGGTGATCAAGTCATGGGTGAATGCATGCAAATTGAGGATTTGGCCCAAAAATATGAAAAGCGGAACACGGACTTTATCCCTAAAATTGGGGGAAACTCCTATCAACAAGTTCCAAAAGGGCTAATATCGGTCTCCGGCTTATCGGGCCTGCCTATCAAGTCATGGGTGGGTGTACGTAAAAAGAGGACTTGTCTCCGAAAATATAAAATGCGGAACACGGTCTTACCTCAACAATAGGAGAACGATTCGAACATTTGCATCTATAGGGGAAAATGACTGTATGGAGTATGAGGGTGGTCATTGTTTGTGGATTTTACTGTGGGTTGTGGGGTCTTGTTTTCTTCGTCTCACCACGTAAAACACGATGGGAAGGGTTCCGGAGCTGAGCGGTGAAATTTTTCGAAAAATCCCGGTACCGGGTAGGTCTGTATTTTGGTCCATACTTGCTCAGTGGATAGGTCTATACTGCAAAATTTACTTCTGGACATTGCGATATGGGTTGTGCGATCTTGTTTTTCAAGTCTCACCACGTAGAACACGATGGGCGGGGTCCCGAAGCTAAGCGGTGAAATTTTTCGAAAGGTTCACGGAGGTCTGGATAGGCCCATAGGCCTACTGGCTATGTGGATAGGTCCATACTGGGCAAGTCGCATATGTTCATTGCGATATGGGTTGTGGGATCTTGTTTTTCACGTCCCACCACGTACAACACGATGGGAGGGGTCTCGAAAATAAGCGGTGAATTGTTTTTGAAAAGTCCAGGTACCGGGTAGGTCTGTATATTGGCCCATACTAGCTCAGTGGATAGGTCCATACTGGGAAATTTACTCCTGGACATTGCGATATGGGTTGTGGGATCTTGTTTTTCCCGTCTCGTCAAGTATAACACGATGGGCGGGGTCCCGAAGCTAAGCGGTGAATTTTGTTTTAATAAGTCACTGCGTGTTTGTGTTGGAGTCAGAATGGCGTGCTTTTTATTGCAAGTCGCGTCAATCTGCGCATGCGCATTTGGGTGTAGTAAGTAAAGTGGTCATTTTGGGGGTACCTGGGGGTGTGTTTTGGGTAGAGAGGGACCATCCTTGGTCCGAATGCGTCGTGTGGGGTGTCATTTTGTAGCTCTCGGGGTGTAGACCCCGACTTGAGGCGTGTCCACGTCATCTGTGACATCATTGGTGACGTCATCAGTAGAAGTATTAGTGAAAGCGGGCATTTTGGGGTGTGTAGGAAAACGTTTGGGGTAGAGATGGACGACCCTGGTCCGAATGCGTCGTGTGAGGCGTCACCTTGTATCAACACCTGCCAACGTCAACCTTAACGCTTCAGCGCCCTGGTGAATTAGCCCTGAAGCTCTGATTTTCTAGATAGTCCGTGAAATTGACACTAATTCATCGAAATGCGGTGACACCCCTCAACGCCTGTCGTTACGCCTTAACCCTATCTGGCCTGGGCGATTTGGGGTGTATCGCAGCCTGGGGGGGGGAGGCGGAAAGTGCCCCCTATATATTTTTCTACCACTACGTTGAGCGCTGAAACTACCACACAGTATCTTGGGTTCAAGCTCTACCGGAAAATCCAAAAATATCCCAAGTTGGCCGCCATGATGACGTCACAGTGACTTAATCTTCTCGGAAGCCATTTTTCGGCCTTTTTGGGGTCGATTTTTCGAAATTTTCATTTTTCATATTTTTCTCTCGAAAAAAATCGAATAAAATAGAAAATAATTAGTTTTGCATAAATAAATTTTTTTTAAGGCCTTTTAGGCACGGAAAATGTGAAGAAATGGAGCGAAAATGTTGAAAAACACGACTTTCGTGGATACCACATGGCCGCCATTTTGAATTTACCCATGATCCTCTGCCCGAGGGTTATTGAAAATAGGCTCAAAATGACTCCAATAAGATAAGCTTAAAAGTCACCAAGTTTCAGCCTCCTCGGTTTTGTCGTTTCGGAGCAGCAGAGAAAAGTTCACTAGGGGGCACTTTCCGCCCCCCCCCCCAGGCCAGGTAGGGTTAATCCTATGCCTGGGCTTTTTGGGACCTGTCGTGGCCTGGGGTGGGGAACCGAAATGGACCCCCTAATTATCTGTCTTACCCTTGAGCTAGGGAGCTGAAACTTACCACACTATACCCTTGAGTCAAACTCCAACAGAAAATGTAAAAAAATCCAAGATGACCGCTTTGATGACGTCACAGTGACGTCATTTTCAAAAACCACATTTTTTGATCGATTTTTTCGGTCAGATTTTCCGGATTGTTTATTTATAAAATTTCTCCGCAAAAATAGCTTGATAAATTAGTAAATATTAATGTGATGTGAAATAAAATAGTTTTTGCCCACTTTTGATCGCAGGAAAGCAGAAATTTTGAAGAAATATGACAAAAACATCACTTTTCTGGACTCCACATGGCCGCCATCTTGAATTTACCCATGATCCTTTCCTCGGGGGTCATGCAAATAGGCTCAAACTGACCCCAATATGATAGACTACAAAGTCACGAAGTTTCAGCTTTTCGGGTGATGCGAATAGGCTCAAAATGACCCCAATATGACAAAATATAAAGTCACGAAGTTTCAGCTCTCTAATCGGGAATTATAGATGTCTAGTAGCAGGCGATGACGGTGGAAACATCGTCGGATCATGAACCAATGGTCCCTGTAGATGTCACTTAATGGATGGGCGTCCGGTAAGAGTTCACTAGGGGCATCCACTGGATCTTCCTGGAAATGCTCGAAGTCGTCAGTCGTCAGTCACCGCTGTCCTGCGTGATATCCAGGCCTGATTCGACTAAAGGCACAAGCAAACTGGGCATGGGCTCGGTGCTCGGCAAGTTTTGGGTGTGTGGTGTCTCCGTATGTTTCATCTTCCTGGGTTCCTCTTCAGTGGGAGTGACCTTCCTGGGCTCCTCTTCAGTGGGAGTGACCTTCCTGGGATCCTCTTCAGTGGGGGTGACCTTCCTGTGCTCCTCTTCAGTGGGAGTGACCTTCCTGGGCTCCTCTTCACTGGAAAGTGGTCGCCCATGCCGTGGTGATGGACAATGAATCAAACGCAGATGCCGTCTTAACTGATTGAGCCGTTTGAAGAGTTGACCACATTCATTACGTTGTTCCGTCGCGTCCTCGTAGAGTGAGCGTTCGTGGCGCCGTAAAGCATCTTCCCTATTAAATGATCGTGCGCAGGTTTTACAAATATACCGTGCGCCCTTGTGGATGGAGGACTCGTGCCGTCGCAAATCTTCGGGGCCACTAAATGGCTTCAGGCAGGTCAAACAAGAGAACATTTCGGCTGCGTATCAGAAAATGCTGAACATTCCCACCTACCGCCTCTTTCATAAGCCCGCAGCCCGCAAGAACTGTCCTACGTTGTTCTTCCCAACAATCAGCTCATCGCTGCCCTGTACACTCGGGTGCGCTATTGTGACATCTCTAGCATTGCGTTATACAATATATTTCCTATATTATATAATATCTGCCCTGTATTATACCATATTTGCCCTCTGTTATACAATATCTGCCCTGTATTATACCATATCTTTGCTGTATTATACAACATATGTCATGTATTATACCATATCTGTCCAGTATTATACAATATCTGTCCTGTATTATTCAATATCTGTCCTGTGTTATACAATATTTGTCCTGTATTATACAAAATATGTCCTGTATTATACCATATCTGTGTTGTATTATAATATATCTGTGATATATTATACAATATCTGTCCTGTATTATACAATGTCTGTCCAGTATTATACCAAATATGTGCTGTATTATACTTTATCTGTCCTGCATTATACCATATCTGTCCAGTATTATACAATATCTGGCCTGTATTATACCATATATGTGCTGTATTATACAATATCTGTCCTGTATTATACAATATCTGTCCTGTATATACCTTATCTGTGCTGTATTATACCATATGTCCTGTATTGTACCATATATGTCCTGTACTATACAATATATGTTCTGTATTATGCAATATTTGTCCTCTATTATACCATATCTGTCATGCATTATACCATATCGTTCCTGTATTATACCATATCTGTCTTGCATCATACTAAATCTGTGCTGTATTATACAATATTTGTTCTCTATTATATCAGATCTCTCATGCATTATACCACATCTGTCCTGTATTGTAGAAAATTTGTCCTGTATTATACAATACCCATGTCCAGTTTGCTTGTGTCTACAGTCGAGGAGGGCCTATATATCCAGCCGGACACCGGTGATACTGTTCCACATACGCCTGACGACATCGAGCATTTCCAGGAAGATCCAGTGAATGCCCCCAGTGATCTCTTACCGGGCGCCTATGCATTAAGTGACATTTACAGCGACCATTGGTTCATGATCCGTCGATGTTTCCACCGTCATCGCCTGCTACTGTTATATGGAAATGGAATAGGTCTTTGGATTATGGACGCGGATATTCTCTAATGGACGACGGCTGGATTATGAATGACGGACTAGACGCTTGTAACTAGACATCTACAATTTCCGGTTAGAGGACCTGTCTCGGCTCTTCAAGTACGTGGAAGCCTACTTCAACGATCAAATGACGGCCTTCAAGTTGAATCTGGCGTTTAGTTATGTGCTGCAGCATAATGAGACAGACCAAGTCCGATAATTTTACTCGAGCAGTAACATCCGGGTATTTGACCTACCCTTTACCATCACGGATAGGGCATCGCTAGAGACCGTGCCTGACCAAGTGGACCAATTGGATGTTTTTCGTTACCAAGCTGACCGACCACCCCATCGGGTGAATGTATTCACCCATGCACTGATAGATACTCAGAATGCGCAAACAACTATTTGAGGATATGTTGCCTCAACGGTATCCTGGCCTGCCCGACGACGATTACAAAAAAAAGGAACAGAGCGAACATGGCCGAAGATGGAACTTTCTGAAATGGCGACTTCTGATTGGACAAGAGCAGCCGAGAATACATCTAACGGGCAAGAAAGAATATGACAGATGCAGAGCCAAATGGTGGCCTCTGATTACTTGAGGCTACTTGTATTATAAACATACCCAACGCAGTTCCACCAGCTAGGGTCTGATATACTGGAGGCGATAATAAAATGCTTGATCTGTCATCATTTTTGTTCCTGTTTTTCTCTCACCGGTCTACATCATGGGCGTTAAGGCGTAACGACAGGCGTTGACGGGCGTCACCGCATTTCGATGAATTAGGTGTCAATTTCATGGACTATCTTGAAAATCAGAGCTTCAGGGCTAATTCACCAGGGCGTTGAAGCGTTCAGCAGGCGTTGATACTCCTCACATGACCCATTCGGACCACGGATGGTCCATCTCTACCCCAAATGCTTTCCTACACACCCCAAAATGTCCGCTTTCGCTAATACTTCTACTGATGACGTCTCCAATGACGTCACAGACCACGTGGACATACCTCAGATGGTGGTCTACATACCGACAGCTACAAAATGACACCCCACACGACGCATTCGGACCAAGGATGGTCCCTCTCTACCCCAAACACAACCCCACGCACCCCCAAAATGACCACTTTACTTACTACACCCAACTGCGCATGTGCAGATTGACGCGACTTGCAATAAAAAATCACGCCATTCTGACACTACCCTACAAAGGCTTCACTTTGACACCTCCCACGACCCATTTGCACCAAAAGTGGTCCATCTCTACCCCAAACACACCTCACGCACCCCCAGAATGTCTGTTTGCTATACTATTACCAGACTGCGCATTAGTCCAGTCGGATGCTCCTACACGACAGCTTGACAATAAAACCTCATACGACACCATCGGACCACTAGGGGCTCACCTAGACCCCAAACGTCCACCCAGCACTATTTTCCCACTACGCATGCGCGCAGTATCTTTTTCAAAACATTTCACCGCTTAGCTTCGGGACCCCGCCCATCGTGTTGGTGAGACGTGAAAAACAAGATCCCACAACCTATATCGCAATGTCCAGGAGTATATTTCCCAGTATGGATCTATCAACTGAGCAAGTATGGGCCAATATACAGACCTACCCGGTACCTGGATCTTTCAAAAAAAATCCCCGCTTAACTTCGAGACCCCTCCCATCGTGTTTTACGTGGTTAGACGTGAAAAACAAGATCCCACAACCCAAACCGCAATGAGCATGTGTGAATTGCCCAGTATGGACCTATCCACTGAGCTAGTAGGCCTATGGGCCTATCCAGACCTCCGTGAACTTTTCAAAAAATTTCACCGCTTAGCTTCGGGACTCCGTCCGTCGTGTTCTACGTGGTGAGATGTGAAAAACAAGATCCCGCAACCCGTATCGCAATGAACATGTGTGATTTGCCCAGTATGGACCTATCCACTGAGCCAGTAGGTCAATGGGCCTATCCAGATCTCCGTGAACTTTTCGAAAAATTTCACCGCTTATCTTCGGGACCCCGCCCATCGTGTTCTACGTGGTGAGACGTGAAAAACAAGATCCCACAACCCATATCGCAATGTCCAGGATGTTTCCCAGTGTGGACCTATCCACTGAGCCAGTATGGGCCAAAATACAGACCTACCCGGAACCGAAAAATTTCACCACTTAGCTCCTAGATCCTTCCCATCGTGTTTTACGTGGTGAGACGAAGAGAACAAGGCCCCACAACCCACAGTGGAATCCACAAAAAATGACCACCCCCATACCCTATACAGGCATTTTTCAGTATAGATGCAAATGTTCGACTCATTCTCCTATTGTTGAGGTAAAGTGAAGTCCGTGTTCCGCAGTATATTTTCGGAGTCCTCGTTTTTTCATACACCCATCCATGACTTGATAGGTAGGCCCGATATGCCGGACACCGATATAAACCCTTTTGGACCTGGCTGATAGGAGTTTTCCCCTATTTTAGGGGTAAAGTCCGAGATCTGCTTTTTATATTTTCGGGACAAATCCTCAATTTACATGCACCAACCCATGACTTCACCGCCCTGCACGAGCGCTCCACTTTGACACCTCACTCGACCCAATCGGTCCACTAGGGCCCCTCTGGCCCTCAGAATGTCCCGAAGATTGTCGACGATTGCCGGAGAATTTCTCCCGGCTCTCCGCGTATTTGGGACTACTTTCTATCCACGGAGGCTTTTTCCCGCGATCGCATCATCGCTAGACCGCATCACCGCGGATTACGTGATCTCCCCGTGACCTCCCCAAAAATGACGAAAGGTCAAGTTGACTTTATCCGTCCTTTACATACTACTTATGTCTTCACGTTGTGCACGTTTAGGCGCAGCTTCTATACACCATTAGGCGCATTTCCACAGTTAGACGCAACTTTTCTACACGATTAGGTGCAACGCATAATTAGGCGCAAAATGATTTCCACGATTAGGCGCAGTTCCACAATGAGGAGCATATTTCTCACACGAATAGACGCATTTCCACAATTAGGAGCAAATCTCCTACACGATTAGGCGCAGTTCCACAATTAGGAGCAATTTTTCTACACGATTAGGCGCAACGCAAAATTAGGCGCAAGATCGTTCAAATGATTAGGAGCAGTTACATGATTAGACGCAACCTCCTGTCGTAGAATTAGGTGCGCCCGCCTAGCAACACCTAGAACGATATAGAGCTAAAATAGCCCCCATTAAAATCTTCCCTCCAACCAGCCCGAATTCTATATATGTGTCTTGTTCGTTCTAAATCTCAACCCAGTCTGGCGATCTCAGAGCATGCAACGGAGCATGCCAGTTCAAGCTTCTGGCCAAAACCGGTTTGGAGCAATCTCCTGGCATGTACGATTTATTTCGAGGTAACAGGGCTAGCAGTTTGGATCGTAAAGCTATCCCTGCAACACCCCTCCCCGTTTTCTTTTTGGCGAAGGTCTTACTTCGCCTAGATAGAACCCTTCCCATCGCAGGCAACCGCCGTTCTAGCGCTGCCAATAATTACTAAAACGCGAGACAAAGACGTGAATTCTCCATGTTATATCACATGTGTCAAAATCCGTAACATGCAGTGTACAAAAGTACACTGCTCTCTAAAAATACCCAACTTCAATAAAATGGTAAACCATCCCACTAGTGCAGTCTTATTACCAGACTGTCTATAATTACACCCAAACCCACTAAAAATCTCGTTCAAATGGTCAGTCTCATGGGACTGATCACTTTATTTCTCAAAAATATAATCGGCGGACCAGCCTACCAGCTTTACGGCCCAAATAAATACAATCGGCCGCATGGGACTGCTCACTTTAATTCTTAAAAATATACTCTGCAGGCCAGCCTACCAGCTACATGGCCGCAATAAATACGAGAACATTATCCAAATCAGGACTGATATCTAGACTATAAATTGGCAGGCCAGCCTACCAGCTACATGGCCGCAATAAGCACCAGTCCGTCATAAAATCCACTACTGGAACAAGCCTCTAAACTACTGGCTGTCCAGACTATATATTGAACTCCCCATTCTCCCTCCCCTAATAATTTCAAAGCTCGTCTTCGTCAGCAGCCAACAATTTCGAGTGGAAGGGCCCCTCAAGGGCGTACGCACGAAGAGTCAGAAACGTGTGTGCACTACACGCCCACTGATCCCAATGTACACACGCTCTCGCAAACGGCTACCCCACCAGAGAGAATGTTTGCAGAGGAAACACATAACCATAATTGCTACACCTCCACAGATATCAAGCTCACAAAATCGTTGAGCACATAACTAATACAGGGTTGAGACTATAATCGAATAATGACGTATATATTCACTCCCCAAGTGGTAGCTATCCTTCCCCACCGGATTCACAATAAATCATAACGCGTACTACAAGATATCGGATAGACAACTCTCCTCAGGGCTTCATGGTGAAGACATGGGATGAATAGGAATCGTACGTCTTCCTCAACCCCAGGTCTCCGACATGACCACCCGCACTACAGATTCTCAAACTGTATCTTCTCCATGTCACTCCATATATTAACTTCACCACATAAACTTCCATGAACGTGCCACATAGCTTAACACACACAGAAAACCCCACAAAAAACACACAGTTATACAATCTCAAACAGAAGTCACATAGAGACGCGTATATCTACCACACAGAAATTATCTAATCACACAGCAACCATCGAACCCAGGCGTCCAGCACCCGGTTCCCTCACACAGATTACATAAACACCTAGTTCATCACAACGCATCATATACTCCCATAACACACTACACGTATAACGCCGCGGCAAACATCACAATTTCCGAACATTCAACTTTCGAATACACACGAGGGTTCAACACACACCATAATTCTAGAACAATAATTCCAAAATACACATTACATTACACAACACATTAACAACGGTTTGGGTCTAGAATTTTATATATTTTCTTTTTGTCCTCAATTCCACAATGCCTCAAAAAAACATCCTGTACAACAAAATCAAATCAACCCCCAAATAGGATAATTTCACATAGAAAATCAAAACCAAATACAATATATCCATCACTGCATACACGTGATGGTACACATCCATATATCTCCACCAAGCTGACACTATACTACATCGCTTCAGACGCATACACAAAATGCGTCACCAATGGCCCATCAACTAACTTCACCATTTATCAGTTACTGGCAGAGCGAAATGGAGCCCACATTGAACAAGTCACCATTCCATGAAAATTCAAACTGCAAAAACCTTGGTATCTCCAATAACCAAGGTTTTATCCCTAAAATCTACAACACATCCATAGGCTGATAGGAAATCGAAGCCTAGCAACAGGTCGTCAACCAAGGGTGCCACCACTATATTTTCAGTACAGTGAAAATCGGAGATGGATAATGGGACCTGCCGAACTAGCATTCCCATACTGGTCATTCCTCGAAATGCACCAGTCAACCGAATAGGCGAAGACGACAACCCCTGAAGACCCAACCTAGCAAATAGATGTTCACTCATGACGGTGACTTGGGCGGCCGTGTCTACCACAGCAGTCACCGGCACAGACCCAACCTTAACCGGAATGGACATCGCCCACCCCTGGGAACGAGACAGAGTAACATCTCTGACTGCTGCAGTAAGTTCAGTAACACCTGCCTCGTCTCCCGTGGACGACCCCACCCCGTCATTTGCAGTTGCTAATTCAGCCCACCCATCTAAACCATGTCTAGTAGGACAAAAACGGCTTATGTGGCCGGGTTTACGGCACGAGTAACAGAGTCGCGGTGGACGGAAGGGTCGCGATGACCGACGGCGAGGGGACCTCTTATTTATCCCTTCCCCTTCTGCCTTACAAGCATCAGGAAAAGCCTCCCCCACTGAATCAACATTAACAGTCCTACATGTAACCGTCTGAAAACTCAAGTCTCTCAGATTATATCGTGAGGAGTTCACATAACTCAAGGCTTCCGAGATTGTTGTAGGGCTCTTTTCCATAGCAAATCTCACAGCCTGTATTTCCCTGCATCCCCTGAGAAAATGTTCCACCGCTACTGACTCAATAATCTTTTCCGGTGCATTCGGATACCCGTCCCTTGCCAACCTAGCGCATCTAAAAGCAAACTCCTCTAAAGTATCCTCGGAACCCTGCACTTCCGCCTGCAACCGCTGCCTAACTACACGCGGAGGTTCCCTACTATCGTAATGGCATTCCATTGCTTTGAGGAACATATCTAAAGAGGTTTTAACTGCCCCTGATTGATAACTGTAAAACACCATGGCATCGCCATGAATACAGTCCGTTAAATTCTTAAGACACTGGTCTTTGTCCCACTTTCTACTTTCAGCTTCCAACTTAAATTTAACCCTAAATGGAACCCAGTCCCCTCTGGTCCCTGAAAACACTAAAGTCTTGGGAAGCCGGGGACTTTGACTACGGTAGCGTTCTCGGGATACATGTCGTTCGGTTGATCTCGATCTGGACGAGCATTCGCTACATTTACCAGGAGAGGCCTCAACCTCCCCCTCGGTATCAGTAGAGGACATCGGCTAGATTCCCCTTATCTATATCCCCTTGAAGATATTGTTTCCCTACCATAGCATTGTCTAAAAACAACTCATTCCTATTTACTGGGCATTGGAAGTTCGGAGCTGAAGTGTGGCCACTGGGCGGTAACTGATTGACATCCCTAGTGTCGTCTGGAAACGCCAGACCAGCGTCCAGTCCTGTTGTTCCATTTAGATCTATTGGACATGGGGGGTCGGGAAGTGCAGCTGATGCATTCACTTGAACATGTGGTTCATTTTGTTGAACAGGGGCTGCATTCAACTGATTTGCAGTCTCTCCCCCACCCTCAATCAATTGTTCAGGTCTATTATTCAGAACAACAGGGGTTGGGTCCGCCTGACCAG